>JAODLL010078125.1:0-15921 GCA_026546735.1 Forbesichthys agassizii | reverse complement strand
GGCCTTTAAACCCTGCGTTTACTGTACCTTTTCTGTTGTCTGATTGTTCGTTTTCCTCACAAGTCGCATCTCTAGTCCCTTGTGTCCTCGTTCCCGTGTTTGTGTTTTTACCGATTCCCTGTTACTGAACCCGACGCCGTTTCCATCCAGCTCCTTCTCTGTCCATCCACTTGTTGTTTATCTATACCTCTGCCTGTACGCCGACTAGGATACCCTGTGTAAACGGACTGTAACTATTTTGCCTCCTGGCATTATTGCTTTTGTGTCTGCCCTCTCACCGACCGGAACAGTTTAGTACTAAAAGCTTTCCCATTTTTCTTGAAGAACTAATCTGGTCAATCTGACCACATTACATAGCCTATACTGGAACATTCTAGGCACTAGAAATAGGATACAACCTTTACAAAAGAAAAACTAAAAATATCTAAAAACATACAACAAATACAATAACAGAAATATAAACAAATGTCATAACCTGATAATACATACTTTATTAAAATAGAAGATGGTGAACCAATGAAGCATCCCACACAGCATTTGTCTATTATTCTATTCAGCCAGTTAAAGAAATGTTTTCTGTTGTCCTGCCACTCTAACTTGTTTGTACTTTGGACATCTGTTCCGCGTAATCCCCCAATCCTTACAGGTACTGTATAGTAAATTATTGTTAAGAGCGTTTGCTAAACTTGAACTCAAAACAGTAACTCTCCCTTTAATGCCTTAGAATGCTCCCTGAGCTCTTCCCTGCACATTTGAAACGTATTGCAAAGGCTGGGACTTTGTTGTGTGCAGTCTGCACCACTTTGTTTGTGTTCCCATTTACAGAGCCTGGGCTGTGTGGAAGTGGTACCGTAGACACAGTGTTCCGGACAGAATCGGATGTGCAACGATTTAAAATGAGGCTCCAACGAGAACAAACGAAGCTACGTTTAATGTGATTGCATCACTGTTGCCAGAAAGGGCTTGGCAACATTTTCAGCGTTGACTGACATGCTGTTGGACCAATAGTATTTGTTGAATCAAAGAAAATGGACCACTTTGACCACTGTACGGAACACCATGACCAGCTCACGGTGTTCCGTTCTTCGATGCTAACGCTGTAGCAGTTGGTTCTCTCCACCAGGCAACGCTCTTTCCAGCGCTTTATTCAACATATTTAAACATGTTTTACTGACAAACATGAACATAAGACACTTGCAGGATACTACCACTACATTATAATAATTAGTTTGATGTAATAGAATACATATTTATTAATTTTTGAGCCGAGGAAATGTTACGCAACATGACATGACGCTCGAAAAACATTAGCTAATATACAAAAAAACTTTTCACAAAACTTTTTGTATAGAATTATGTGTTTGATAAATACTTCGATTTGTTATTCTTCAATTTAAATGTTTGTAAGTTGTTTAAATAAGTTATAAAATGATTTTCCCCTTTTCTCTCCCGGAGCCATTCTAAAGCCTGCTGGGCGGAGCTTCGGTACTAACAGAGATCCTGTCTAAACGAAACATCTGATTATAGTTAAACTGATTTGGCTGAAAGCAAGAGAAAACACACTATCTACCAGTATTGAGAACATTTTGGACCGTGATGTAATTTGATTTCTGTGACGAGTTTTACGTGTTTTTAAGTGTACGGTGCATCATGAGTAAAAGTGGAAAAAGGAACACTGAGTCTACGGTACCAGATTATTTTTTTCAGACATAGCAAACAGGCAGCTAGTGGATTGTATGAAAATATTTGGTTAATTTGACAAGTGTATTAGCATACAATTGCTACACTACAGACTATATATAGGGTGAGAAGCTCAGATATTCGTGAGGAACTCGGAGTAGAGCCACTACTACTTTGTGTCGAAAGGAGCCAGTTGAGGTGGTACGGGCATCTGGTAAGGATGGCCCTGGGCGCCTTCCTTGGGAGGTGTTCCAGGCAAAACACAAATCGCGGAGTGTCCCTTTACAAAGAAAATAAAATGGCTGGGCAGGAGCCAAAGCGATGTGCTGATTCACTCGAGTGCGGAGGTGGAAAAGCCACTTAAGAGAAATCACACAACTCCCCTCCGGCTTGCTTGTGGGGGATTTAGGCTCACAACCACTTAGGTTACCGCTAATTAACTTTACAACTAACCTTGCTTGGCACACTTAAGCACAACGCAAAATGTCCCGCCCACCACCACAGCCCACACACACTAAAACCATTTCCATAATTGAACATTAGAAATCCAGTTACAGAAGTGAACGGGACAAATAAGGTGATAGGGGAGTGTGAACCACCAATCTAACATGAACATTTTATTTTTAATTGTCATGTAATCTAAAAGAATGGGATATGTGATGTGATACATGTTGCACATATTTTGCTTTCTGCCAGTTAAAGCTAAACAACATTTTTTTTAAATTTATAACATAGTTAGCTTAGTTAGTTAGCTAGCTAACCATAACCCTGAATGTTAATGCTTGTTAGATCCAAAAGGACACTTTGACCACATTTTATTATACATGGCCTATTACATTTCCTTCTAATGGACATTCTGGTAACAACTTTTAAGAAGTAGCTGACAGTAAGATATTATAGTCTCCACAACTACCACATTAATAAATAACAAGACTGAAAGGCTGTCACAAAGAGGATGCAACAATATCCTGAAGCATCTACTTGCCTTAATGTGGAATTTTACTTCACTTAAATCCTCTACTAGAGACGTCAGAATACTTCACCATAGAGATACAGCAATGCATATTACCAGTTGTTGAGGTTATAAATCTTAACGGTGGTAATAAACTTTAAAACAAAGACAAAAAAAATTGGTAAAAACAATTTGGCTAATTCGAGTCATTTTACATATACTTTATATAAACTATAATCTACTCCATGGTAGTCTATTTAACCCCCCCCCCATATCCCATGTTCAAAATGTTACTGGATACGGTTGTAGCAAGCCGTTTCCCCATTTGCATCAGGCCTACAACTTTGTGTACTCTCATGCGTTCGCTGTCCATCTGCAACATGCCAAAACTTGTCTGTAAATTATTTTAGCAGCTGGTTAACTTTGTAGTGGTGAAATCGTTTTCTTTCCCAATTAATTGTGCCTAATTAAACTACAAATTAACTAAACACATTTCAAACTGTGGCATTGCTAACCCAGTACAAAGAGCAATACTGCACACACTACACAAGATGTTGATGTTCTGAAAGAAGTTTGGGGTCCCCTGCTGGAGTTGCTGCCCCTGCGACCCGACTACGGATACGTGGATAAAGATGGATGGATGTTTTGATCGAGTTCAAAGACCGACCTCACCTTTAATTATGGGTCAGGAGAAGTCCATCAACAAAGCCTGTCATTTGTTGTCATTACATGATTGTGGTGCACTTGTGGACCTGGAGGTTTTAAAGTGTCTCCTCCTTTTACCCAGTTTGAGAACTAAAAGGTCAAGAAGTGTTACACACATTATACACTCATTCTTAATAACAAGCCTATGTGAGATAGGCCTATCTAAGTGAATCAATTATTTAATTCAGACATTCAATTAAATTATGCTCTAAAAGAAGAAATTAAAAGATTATTTGAAGTTTATAAACAGTCCAACCACATAAAGGTCAAATAATTCAAAACTGATGATCTTCAGGACAAATGTGAGTACAGAGTACAGTACAATTATTATATTTTCAAAATTGTGAACAATATTACTACATAGTTCAGGGAGGAGATTCTAGTTAGAGGTGGGTCCATCTCACAACAACATTAAAGGGGTAGTGGTGTGGGGAGAGAGGCCCCCGTAGCATATATAGCACAATTATTCCATATCCCCATAATTTTCACATGATAGAACTGTGATACAAACAAACTCCCATCTTTCCAAATGACACCCCAGTGAAAACAACAGCAACACTTAAAGTTATAGTTAGTTATAATTCACCAAGTATCTCCTCGCATCTTAGCTTAGCGTTCTTTGTGCGTGCCGAAAAAAACAACAATCTGGTGCTTCTACACAGCCCTGGCTCCGTAAAGAGAAACACAAACAAAGCGGAGAACACCGCTCAACAACAACAATGTCCTTGGCATCACAATGTGTTTAAATGTGAGCTTCTAAAAGGAGTTGGTTTTGATTTGAGATTGAAGTTAGCAAGCGTTCTCAAGAATGAAACCCGTCTTTAATCAGCGGTGACAGATATCAATTGCTGTATCAGATCCATGCTGCAGAATACAGTTGGCGATCATTGGTCGTGTGTGAGCAGCCCTCGGAACGAAGCCACGAAGAACGGTGTTTTCAACATGGCTGCACCGCCGCAGTTTTGGTAGATACCGCTTGGGGAGTTACAGATAAGGCGTTGTTAAGACGTTGCCGTACATTGTCCGTTCAAGGAGGCATTCACCCGGCCAGGGACTGATGGGGACTGAAACCAAAAGGGACAGAACCCAGTAGGGTTTGGTAAGTGAGTACGCTGGGTTTTATCGCAAGTGATTTGGCATTAAAAATAAAGCCTTTGTTTTCCTGGGCTTGCTGTGAGCAGAGTTTAAGCTCTGTTTAGAAGGTAAACAGAGCTAGAAGGTAAACCATTGTGCATTGTACATGTATTAGAAATGACAATGCAAGACTTTTCCCTTAATTACAGTTATTTTCAGTGGCTCCTGCAGTTGCACGCTGCTTGCTCCCCACAGAGCGCCACCACGCACACATTAGCAGCACAATATGTGCCGATATTATCCACTATTGATTTTAATACTGCAGGGGAGCGCAGATTTGAATTGGCCATTTAGGCTTGGGCAAAGAGCCAACAACGGAATGCAAACCAACAAGCCCAAGGTTTATCACAAACTTTAAAGATGTACATTCATCTCCTTGCATACTAATTGGAGTATTAGTTATCCATGCCTGCAGTACACTAGTAGTAGTTGTAGTATAATAGTGGTGGTGGTCCCAACATGCCCCACCGTCTGCTTAGAACCCTGTAAGACCTGCACCGATAAATGTACAACATTACTTAGCTCTCCAATATACACATTTGCAAAAATAAAACACATTTACTATCAATGGCAAGACAATAGAACCTATTGGCTATGTAAATGTAGTCTTTAAAACTAAATAGTAAATATATTTTATGGAGAGCTAAGTGTTGTTTTAGTTTTACGGCCATAGGTCTTACAGGTTTGTAAGACAGTGTCAGTTTTCCAATAGCAGGTGGAGGACACACACGCACGCACACACACACACACACACAGGAATCCTAGTGAGACCATCCAGATCTCACCATGTGTATCAGTTTGTCCCCTACGCACATTCGGTCCAATCAGAGGGCTGATCTTTCCTAACATGATGACATCGGCATGTGTCGTTATGTTTTGTTTTCGCCCGGAGCTCTGGTTGATTGTAAACATTCTGATTGGGTGAGATAAAAGTAGGTAGTCCAATCATATATGTACGTTTGTCATGGAGGGGGCGCTAATACATTACAAACACTTTTGCATTGAGGGGTTCCACACTGTTACTCGCTGTGAAATAAAACTGGAGCTTGTCAGGGTGGACTCACCAGGAAAGATCTAACTGGTCTCACCAGGCTAGGAGGGTGGTCGCACCGGGCTAGGAGAGATCAGGATGGTCTCACTGGGAGAGATCAGGATGGTCTCACCGGGCTAGGAAGGTGGTCTCAAGAGAAAAGTGATGAAGGTAACTACTGTTCCACTGCACCATCCTGATCCAGGTTTTACGTCCACCCATGCCTCTAGGTTTGTTCAAGGCGGAACACCAGGGCTCTGACGCACATTGAAGAAGCTACAACATAATGCATCCTCAGACATTAAAGCAAACAGGCCACTATCAATCTCCCACAGTGAGCAGGACACCTGCAGACTGGCGGCACTTACCCCCGACATACACTTAAAACATTAAATATTCAAATATAGCAAGCGTACCTTTGTCTTAAAAGGGGAATTGCCAACATGGCTCTTCACAAAGGCTTTCAGGCCAATACAAAAGGCATGGCCTCTCCCAATGTGAGAACAGTCTCCCCATTCTGCATCCCAGTTCTATAAATCCAAGATGATTTTGCAAAAGACAATTTTCTGTGAAATATTATCAATTGTCCCATAAGCTAAAAGGGGCTTTGTGTAAAATGACGAGATACATTTTAAGGAAACAGGCAGAGCCTCCTTTTCCATGTGAATTTCTCTTGTGAATCGTCTGGCTTTTCCCAACCGTATCCTCCATGAATATCTTTAAACCTTCACCAGCATGTCAAACACATATATTACATTACAATGTCAAAATATATTCTATATTCCAAGTCATTGATTCTGGAGACAGATGATATTTTACCTCAAAACAAAAACACCTCTCCCTTGAATTCCTTCCTTGTGACCCCCCTTACACACACACACAGAAGCCCTGCTTCAAACATTTATTGGACATAAATTGCCATGGCTGAGATAGTGTTGTGTGGTGCGGTCTGCACCACTTTGTGCTCCCTTCACAGAGCCAGGGCTGTGTAGAAAAACCAGATTATTCTTTCAATGCGCACAGAGAGTGGGCAGCTAGTGGATCGCCAGGAAATAGTTGTGTTTTAACTGACTCCAACTTTTTAACAGCTCTGTCTGACGGGCGTTACATACAGACGATATAGACGATATTGCCATTAGGCTAAACAGACAAGAATACTGCTGCAGAGGAGCCCTTGCTCTGAACAATGAAAAGAGCCCCCCCCCCACACACACACACACACAGAGTTTACAGATTACAACAGAATAACTTCCGAGACAGACTTATTCTTAGATAAAATAAGAGATCTTCAAACTTACTTCAATAAATTGAAGGAAAATGTCCTTGTCTGTGCATGTGTGTGTGTGTGCGTGCATGCGCGCGTGTGTGTGTGCGTGCGTGTCTGTGTGTGTGTATGTGTGTGTGTGCGTGCGTGCCTGTGCGCATGTGTGTACATGTGTGTACATGTGTGTGCATGTTTATACGTGTGAGAGTGCGTGTCTGTGCGCGCGTGTGTGTGTGTGCGTGCATGCATGTGTGTGTGTGTGTGTGTGTGTGCGTGCGTGTCTGTGCGCATGTGTGTACATGTGTGTGCATGTTTATACGTGTGAGAGTGCGTGTCTGTGCGCGCGTGTGTGTGTGCGTGCATGCGCGTGTGTGTGTGCGTGCGTGTCTGTGTGTGTGTATGTGTGTGTGTGCGTGCGTGCCTGTGCGCGTGTGCGCATGTGTGTACATGTGTGTGCATGTTTATACGTGTGAGAGTGCGTGTCTGTGCGCGTGTGCGCATGTGTGTACATGTGTGTGCATGTTTATACGTGTGAGAGTGCGTGTCTGTGCGCGCGTGTGTGTGTGTGCGTGCATGCATGCATGTGTGTGTGTGTGTGTGTGTGTGCACTTCATTTGGTGCAGGTAAGTGTTTTGTTTGCACTGGACTCAGAACAGAGATCGTGGGTGTCATGTGGTGGTCTGGGAACTGTGATGGCTCAGTCAAGCCTCGTTGGCAACCTTCCAGGATCACTGGCACCACCCTGAGCTGTTCTCACGACCTCCCCCCTCTCTCCACTGACAAAGCATTAATTGCTAATTAAAGTGCATATATGGCATTTTCTACTACTAGATCACACTAGCATGTCGGACCAAAACAGATGCCGTTTGGCCCACACACACACACACACACACCCTATGCTCAGGATGCAATTGACCAATCCCAAGCCCTGTTTGCTGTCTGTTGTCATGTAATAGCGTTCCATGCTGTTACAGTAACAAGACAAAGGGGCGGGGCTTGGGGGTCGGTCAATTGTGCCACTATATATTTAAACAGAAAATGATTGCCTGATGCTATATTATTGTTTAAAATAATTCATTCAATTTCCCATCAATGACTGAAAATCAGTTTTATTGCCGATATCAATTCACTCCATTCTTAACACCAAGACAAAGCGATGCATCCATTGCAGTGACATTTCAACTGACAATTAAGTTGTGTTTTAATATTACCATTGGCTGGTTAAACTAGGTATATAGAATAGTGAAAGTGTTTTTAGGGTTCCTAAACTTTAAGTATGCAAGATTATGCAAAAGCACATTAAATAGTGTGTTACTATGTTTATTAGTTGAGCTATGGGTGCATTACATTCACCTACTGGTACAAACTGCTTTGACCTGTGACCAGTTTGACATTTTCTCATGTCGAGCATGGGCGGAGCATGTTGCAGATTTGCTGAGGTCAACAAACCGCGGCTCTTCAAAACAGCCAATCACAAAGAAGATGTCAAAGGGTACACTAGCACCAAGATGGTGACATTTAAGCAGGCAGCCAAGCCAAACACCTCCCTCTGTAGCTCTGCTGCAGGATAGCATGCAACATCCCTCATCTCAAAACATGTTTGGATTGGAAATCTGAAGCCATATCCAGTTTCCATAGCGATGTTACGCAGATAACGTGCTGACCTTAAAGTTGAATTCTAGTACCACCAACTAATGCAAATCACAAGGGTTTTTTTTCTTCATTTTACTGGTGAATGAACATTCACTTTGAACACAAAGGCTCTGAGATCGCTTGAAGTCTCTGAAAGGGTTGTCATACAAGGCTGAAAATACCCGGGTTGAAATGGAACACGCTTTTCATGGTATTGCTCTACCTTATAATGTTGCATGCATACATACAGCGACTCAGACAGACAGACTGCCAGGCAGGCAGACAGACAGACAGACTGCCAGGCAGGCAGACAGACTGTTGGTTGGTTTCCCCACAATTAGCAGATTTAATCATATTACGCAGCATATGATTTAAGATGAATGCTTAGTGACATGAGGACAGTCTGTTTGCTCAAACAAAATGGATTTGACCTTGATGTAAATTGGATGTTCTGTCTCATCCAAACAAGCATATGGCATTTCAATAAAGCAATTTAGTGTGTGTGTGTGTGGGGGTGGGGGGTTATATATCTCTCACTCTTTCATCTGCACACTAAGCACTTCACTACTATATTTTACATTAAGCATAGCCATGCATAACTGTTCAGTATGTGACTGCTTAACCAGAGGCTAAGAACTTGTTATTTTGATAAGTCATGATAATAAAAGAAATGCTAATATGCAAGTCAAGCCTGTAGATAAGTAAAGTTATCCACAAGCATCACATTTTAACTATCCACAAGCTATAAATAAGATATATATAAATAACGTGAAGTTACCTAAACATTTTTCTGGTAGTCAATATATCAAGAACTTACTTTCATCTCAACCTACATTTGAATATAAGGACCATCTCTATTCCTCCATATTTTAGATTTCTATAATGCATTTTTACACTGAGAATAGAGGCAATGTGGGAAAAGACTAGATAATCTGATGCAGATATTTCAAGATGTCTGCTGTGTGTGTGTCGTAACCAAAGATGACAATGAAGCTAGCGAGGGACAGCATTTGCTATTTCAGGTCCAGGTAGTGCATGAAGTCTCTCAGGCAGGCCAAATAAATATACATCTTCATAGCAAAGTCAAGCTTGCATTTTTCAAGAAAACATGTCCAATTGCTGCCTTGCAAACCTTTCTGAAATAATAGATTTCCCAGTTGTAGTACGGATATGATAATGGGAGAGTCATAGGCAAGAAAATTACTTCAGAGGAATTACAGGGAATTTTGATGAATGAGAACCAGTCCTTTTTGTATTGACCATTTAAGACTATTAAGAATGGCACTCAAGCGCTGAGCATTAATTTGAATTAGTCTCTCCATAAACTTCTATGAAACTTAATGAGCATGGCAGTCTTTAGTTGCAAATAAAGTCCTGAAAAACAGTCATATTAAACATCCTCTGCAAGCAAGCATGTTTTCAGGAGGTACAAATTATATCTTCTTCCATTTTTCCAGAAGAAAATTGCTTGTTATTCAGAGATGCTTGCCCCAGTTGCCCTAAACATTGCAGAACAAGGAGACCTACACAATAAGGATGTTATACATGGTCTTTAATTAGGACCTGCAAATGACAACCGCACAAAACAATCTGCTATTCTGAATTTAAAAAATCTACTGTCGGACACCAACGGACACAACCTTTATCCCATGTGCATCATCTTCATTCTATAAAAGGATTATTATAGAATTATCTTGTCTTGCAAACCTGTTGGTTGTTCTGTCATGAAGAGATTTTAACGATGTGATTTAAAATTGGGTAGTGCAGATTAGGCCTCTTGTTAAAATATAATTTCTTCATTAAAATTCTTGAAACATCCGAAGAGAAACGCAATCTTTATTGATATGAGTAAAGTCCTGGCAACCTGGAGACTAATCTTTATAGCTGCCACCCATGTGACTACAGTTGAAAGATCTACTGTGTGCAAAGTGATAAAAACACAAAATCAAAATGATCACTGCATATAGGCAGATCAGTGTGTGTGTGTGTGTGTGATTTTATATAGTCACAGTATACAGTAGCATAATCCTTACTGGTAGAAGATATTGATCTACACAGTTATTGACATTTGAAAAGAACACAGGCTCCCAAGGTGGACAACTAAAATCCTTTTCCTCCCAATTATATTTAACTCCTTAACTGAAGATTGGCTCCATCGATCCGTTATGCCCATTTTGCATTCACCAGTCAGATAAATTGTTCTGACAAAATAGGCAAGCTGCAGTTCAGCCTAAGAATTGCACGTCGCAATACAGAATACATACAACTTAATTGCATAAAGAATACAAAGAGCTTCTTGCCATTTCACCAGCCTACACAATTGTATCCAACTATGAATTGATTGTTAAGAAGGAAAAAAAAAACTATATTCTTAACGAACCTTCCAATTCTCGAGAGGCTTAACCATCTCCTGTTAACACTGTCAGTCTGCCACCACAATGACCTTCGCCAAAGGAGGCTTCAGCTCGATCGATGATGGCACTAATTGAAATATAATCTCTTATGCTTCACACAAATGCCCAGGCAAACCCCCAATAATTACTCACAGATTACTACACAGATCCTGAGTTGGCAAACCACTAGCGCTGCCATCTGCTCAAAAATAAAACCTACTGCACCATACCATTTTAAGATCTCTGAACACACAGCAACCTCCCAATGCAAGACCCCTACCTGCTATTAGGGCATTTGGGGGGGGCAGGGAGCACATACAGAACTAAGTGCCTTTTCCCCTTTTCAATGCTGATCTGATGGATGTGGGTGGGAGTCTGTCTGTGACTGCCCACAGACCTGCCTGTCAAGACGTCACCTGCACGCTGCTGGTGGACGTCCAGGCAGCCACCACAGACCTTTTAAACATGTAACATAATGTTGGCAGGCAAGGACACAAGAGAACAAGGAGATGGTGTCGATGTGGCAAGTATCAGAGAATGATCGGTTAGACAATGTCTTCGCACTCGGGATCACACGTCAGAGTGCAGACACCCCCCACTCTGCTGACCAGAGACCATACTGGAGGTACGATCCAGGTCCATCACCACCCTCCAGCCAAGCGCATGCCTGGAGGTCTTCCAAAAACATAAAACACCTTAAGCTCTGTGCACACATGACATGCAAGGCAGCACATGCATTGGCACTGGTTAAGTCTGGTTAACAGATGGGGTTATCCAGCATCGCTTACTATACCATTAAACCAGCTGAATCAAAAAAGAAATCACTCGTTGCCGTAGACACTGGTTTCACAGCTGAGCCCAGGTTGCAGAATGAGCATTAAAGAGTTCAAGACGACCTCGTTTTGAGATCGTTTTGTTTTGGTGACTGATTGCAAAGTACCGCGTGTCAACAACTGATGTAACACTCTCAAGCCGGAGTCAAGGTTCATAGTGAAGTGTGTCCAGGAGGGCTGGGGAGCATTCTTTAAAAAAGGCATTGTGAGGATTCTTCTGGAAGCGGTTGCCCGTCGGCAAGAAAATACTACATTTCCCATGAGCCTCATTGCCTTGTCAGAAAGAGTTACCCCAACCCTGCGGTAACAAGAGTGTTTGTATTGAAGAGACTTTCTGAGAACATGGCTGTAGCTCAGGTGGAGACTATGTTTTTTCAAGCTCCACAGCATTGAGTAGTGATGGTTAACCGCTGTGTGATAAATATGTTATAAACAATTACAACTTTGAAGTCACTACTTTAAGAAACATTTTAAAATGTTCTCAATTAAATTCTGAATTAAATTAAAAAGTCAGTGTATAAATATTTGCTAATTTCAGTTCTAACATTTCGTGCATCTTTACACAATGTGTCCTATTTATTTTGAAATAGAAAATAATCGGCATGACAGTGAAATTGTAATTATTTCTTTCACAGGCTCATTTAAAAGGCTGTGGCATCCCCAGGGGTGAGGAAATGGAACACAGACCTGCTGGTCTCAAGACCAGGCGGGGAGCATTTAGAACAGCAGCCAATCACCAACGCCACCAGCGATTAGCACCGTTCCCTTTAGGCATCTACGTAGTCGCATTACACAAACACGTGCTCAGGAGCACGCAGACTGGATAGAGGCAGCGTGCCTAAACTGTCTTGGGGAGGAAGGGGGGGGGGGAGAGAGAGAGAGAGAAAAAGGTCTTCTGAGAAATCCCGGCAACAACAACTCTACCTCGGTTTGCATTGTTGGACAAATAGAACAGCAGCGCCATCGTTTACCGTGATGTGCAGGCCTTCCCTGCTGTGTCCTTGCTGCCATTTCCCTGGACTTCGTGCGACACGGCCCTGCCACCACAGGTGTGCTGCTGTAGGACATACATTACCTGGGATGGCTCTCTGCCCACAAAGACCAACGAAATTACCACCCGCAATCCGCCTGCAGTGGATAATATTGACGGCCATTTGTAACGCCGTGGTGTGTGCAGTGAGGAAACTGTGATTGCTCTCTTCAAGAGAAGTTACCATGTGTTGAGCACAGTCACATTGACCATCATGGAAACGCATTTCGTTTTCTATTTACTTTGGGTGCCAACTGCCAAGGGGGCATCTAAACCTGCAAATCCAGTGAATGTAATTGGTGAATGTACACTATATGAAAATAAAATAGTGTTGGGAAATAAGGAGTTCCATAGATCTGAATACCTTGTCAATCAAAACAAGCAAACAATGGGCAACGACTGGCAAACGATTCCCTGTCGCCTATATGTCGCACTATAGTGGCCGAGCAATGCCAGTATTGTTCCTGAGTTGTCTATAACATAGTGAAAGCTGGAATCACTTATAATTATTATCATAACCTTTATTTCACCGGGATATTTAACCTTATGGAGATTAAAGATTACTTTAAACCTTCCAGATGTGAGAGAACAACAAAACAGTACACAAGAAATACATATTGTTGTACTGCAACATAATATATAAGAATAACAAGTTCTAATACACAGAAGTAGCAACCTGAAAGTAAGCTCCAACTTGATGTAGAGCAAGTGGGTATGTTGGCACAGTTTATTCTGCCTCAAAAGGTATGGCTTTTTATTTTGACCCTAAAGAAATGAACAACATAAAACCCAGATTGCTTTACCCCTAAAAAATAACTTAAAATAAGATGAAAAATAGTCTACTTGGTCTGATATTCCTCCAGACTTAATTTCTTCTTTTAATCTATGTAAGTAAAATGTGAAGTGAATAAATAAATAACAGATGTCAGATTAGATGACTCCAGATGAGATGCAGAAAAGCCATCCAAGTTCTGGAACTCGTGCCTGTACAGCAGCTTCATAAATAATGCCCCTCAAGTAAGCAGAACATCTGAAACGCTTGACAACTCTTAAAAAAAGAAATGGGCCTCTCAGCCATCTCTTTCAGCCGCTTATTCTACGGCGTCGATGCATTATTACGGCAGGCATTAGGCTATCGCACAGGACACATGGACGCCTGGGTTTAGTCAAACACCGGCCTCATACAAACCAGCGGGGGAATTGGCTGGCTGGGGGCTTCTTGGACCACACTCCAGTGAATGGCCATGGTGTAGAGTCAGCATCCGTGATGATTATCAATCAGCCTCTGTTGCTGCCTACCAGGTCATGTGACTTCAGCGGGACTTGGCAAAGTCCCACTGAAGTGGGAAGGAAGAACACGCTCTCTCTTACAGTGTGTAGACTGTGGACAGACCAGTAGCCAATAGAAAACGTATATGCTTTACAGCGTGAACAGAACAGTAGCCAATAGAAATCCTTTGTGCCTTACAGTGGGGACAGACCTGTAGCCAATAGAAAACCTCTGTGCCTTACAGTGGGGACAGACCTGTAGCCAATAGAAAACCTCTGTGCCTTACAGTGGGGACAGACCTGTAGCCAATAGAAAACCTCTGTGCCTTACAGTGGGGACAGACTTTGTTTCAGCAAACAAACAGTCAAGTATGTTTTCCTTTTGTCCCTGTAATTATCATGCAACAAGGCCTAAAAGCCCCAATCAAGAACAGCCCCTGACAATTCTTGTTGCATGGGGATTTCACCCAACCACACTGTTAATAGAAACCTGATGTATTAATATTAACTATTATATGCCTAACTGTTTAAGTCAACACATGATTAGTGCAGGCTATGAACAAGTGTGCACATACAGTAATGCATGCCATTTGAAATCAACCGTATCAACAATGCACTATTTCTAAACCACAGCAAAGCAGTACGACAATTACCTCTAATTACTAATTTCTTCTTTCAGTCAACAAATGAACCTCCTTGTTATTTTGATGAAAACGGCAAAGTGGCAATTTCACATCTGTTGAATAACCAGTGTCAATTATTCACAGTATTCATCCACACATAATTTGGCTAATTTCTACGATAACATATTGAACGCGCACACAGCGAGCTGATGTGGGGCAATGAGGACTTTTCCTCTCTTCCCGGCGGGCTCCTTCTGGAGACAAGCTGTTCACGTTCAGAGGAGTGAAAGATCATGATTCAGCGCATTTAATCACCTCGATATCATTTAGCTGGGTGCAGGGGGAGATGACCTAGCCTGTCCCACGGTCTGACATCTGTCTGACGTCTGTCTGGCCTGGAGAAGGACCGGCAGACTGACTGGGCGATGCAGGACGTGAGTTGGCCAAGTGGTGCAAATCCCACGTTGACTATGAACCAATCACTGCCCTCTGACATCATCAGCATGTGTCTTGTGTCATCTATACTCTTAAATGTTAGTGAACTGTATTATTTGCAAGATTGTTAGCATAGAACACCTATCTAGCAAGCTAACCCTGCAGTATTCATTATTTTGTTTATATTTTCTATAAATATTACAGAGGTACAGTCATTCTCGTGAACGCTTACCAACTAAAATCAAAACAAAAGCACCTCTCATTGTGTGCTCCCTCAGAAGCTCCACCCCCACACATTGGAAACACATTGCGAAGCCTAGGGCATTGTTGTTGTGTGGTGCGGTCTGCACCACTTTGTGTTCCTATTTACGGAGCCAGGCCTGAGCAGAAGAACCAGATCATTGTAGAACGGTAAACTATGCGGAATGCGAGGAGATATTTGAATTAGAATCTCTTTCTCTCTTTATACATTTAATGATTTTACTAATGATGTCAGAGGGCTGTGATTGGTCGATGTCAATGTCTGTCCAGGAACACAATGTGAGATGTTGATCCAGAAACATGGATCAACATCATGACAAGTACCTGGAGATGGACAGCAGCTAGCCGGGCGATCGCCACCGAGTGCCTGGCTTGCTCCGATAAGGCGAGAAGCCTCTTCACTCATCAACAACGGCCTCTACGTCTCTCTCAAAGGGCAGGTTGCAGCACACACACACACACACACACACGTACGCGTTGTGTAAGCAGCGCCCCCTATCCATCTCCTCCCATCCAACGATAGCAGCTGATTCGCTCCACATTTTGATTTAACCGGCTGTAATTCTTCTGGTTGTGACAACACGGGATGGGGGGATGGGGGGGGGATCAGGGCCCAGCAACCATGCCTGTGAGTTTTGGCCAAACACCCGCACACACACACACACACACACACACACACA
>JAODLL010078103.1:7500-14000 GCA_026546735.1 Forbesichthys agassizii | reverse complement strand
CTGCTCCCATAGAGATGCGTCAGGCTGCTCTATCTCTGCTCCCATAGAGATGCGTCAGGCTGCTCTATCTCTGCTCCATAGAGATGCGTCAGGCTGCTCTATCTCTGCTCCATAGAGATGCGTCTAGGCTGCTCTATCTCTGCTCCATAGAGATGCGTCTAGGCTGCTCTATCTCTGCTCCATAGAGATGCATCAGGCTGCTCTATCTCTGCTCCCATAGAGATGCGTTAGGCTGCTCTATCTCTGCTCCCATAGATGAGTTATGTTGCCCTCTTTGTATTTCTAATATTTTTGGACGGGGCCTAACGTGCAATGCTGCTGAACACACCTGTCTGAGGGGGGTTAGGAAAGGAGACACCTTCTTGGAATGCGAGAGCCCATATTGACTGACACTATGCAAAGCCAAGTGTTTGCTCCAGTTAAGCATGAAGCTATTATCAAGGCCATTACGGTGCAAAGATTGGATTCCACATTCACTCTGCAGACTTACTCAATGGCTATTGTGCTCACAATGAGTTGGGGAAGGGAGATAATCCCACCACCACACTGATTCACACCTCAACACTGATTTACATTCAGAGCACAGGGGAGAAACTTATTAAAACAAACCTCTGAGGCTCAGTTTCACTTTTTCTGAGAGGTATATCTGGATGCCTGGGCTTGTAAAAGGAAGGATTCCTGTATCAGGTTCCACACAGACTGGCTACCTGTGCTTTTCTACCGCTGCCCAGTTGCGATCACCTTATACTCTCCGGAATAAGACAAGCAACAGCTATTCCACCACATCTACAACACAGTAGTATCATTATGAAGGCCTTATCTGTGCTAGACCAACTGCCAATTTGTGCCACAAAGGTAGGGCTGGCCCCGAAAACTTGATTATTCGGGTATTCGTTCAATGGGTATATATATATTCAATTTTTTTAATATTGGGATTTGCGTATTCATATTTTTTACATAATGCATGGTTTCCCATTAATCCCTACTGCTTCTGTACAAACCCACTGTTTTTGGACAGCTCTAATTACGTCAATTGAGCCATGGCTATGTTTACATGTGTGCTCACTGAAGCTAGGAATGGAAGATAACCTCTCTTGGCTAATATAAAATGATTGCAACAGCAGGCTGTGCAGTATTTATTAATGTAATATGTTTTGGACTAAATATTTTACTGAATTGTCTGGACCCTTGCGAATGTAACAAGATCTGTGGACTATGCGTACTGTTAATGGTGGTCTGGTTTACTACTACTCACTTCATAGGTGAGTAGTTGTATCAAAGTTAAAATTGTTAAATGTACTTGCTGTTGTACAGTTATGTGCTAGTGAAAACTTGCATAAGGTCTTGCCACCCATTTTGATTTTTAACAGGTTATGAAACATTAATCATAGTGGATCATTTTAATGGTGTTTTTGAGAATGAGAATTGAATGCTCCTTCAGAAATACCATCAAGTATTCGAAACTTGTACATAGGACATCTTCCAGAACCAACGTCCCACATTGGACTGGATTGGTTGGTCCTGGACCAACCAATCACAGCCCTTGGACATCATCTTTGTCTAAAGGCGCCCAACTGACACCAGCGTTCTACAGTTGGCAGTAGATGGTTGCAGTCTATAGAATGTTCAGAAAACCAACTGCCTGGCCAAATAAATAACAGGACAACTCAGACCTTGGATAATGCGATGTGAAAAACGTAATGTCGAGACATTATGGTAGGATATCGTGGTTGGAAAATGTCTTTGTTGGGTTCTCTCTTACCACAACTCTGCTTTAATCATGTTCCTACGTCCAGAAACTACAGCGAAGTTAATAATGCAATGGACAGTTAGCTTCCTAGACACCTTCAATTAAAATCGTGTGCACTAACGTTGTACAGGGTGAGTTGTCATGAGAACACTCATATTGCAGTTTGTTGGAAAACTGTTTAGACAATCCACAACTCCGCTCAACCTGACAAGTCAAACTCTTAAAAACTCCAACCAAGACCAACAAACACCGACTGACAGCGCACACTGATCCAACAGTTGGCGTTGGTTGGAGTCGGTCATATTTTTTTGAGGCACTGTGCAAGCAGCTTTAGGGCTCATATCACCTTTACCCTTTAATGTTAGTTAACAGTACTCATAGTAATTACCAATCACAGCCCTCACAGCAGTCATATGTAATCTTTGTAGTCTAGTAAATACTGTACCTGGGACAGCAGTAGCGGTAGAGCGGGGGTGACTGGTTTGAACCCCGTAAACTCCTGGCCAAGTGTCAAAGTGTCCCTGAGCAAGACACCTAACCCTAATCTGCTCCGGTTGGTTGGATGGGCAAATTTCAGGCAATCCTGTACAACGCTTAGGTGAAGCTTAGAACAGTGCTAGCCTATATAAAAAGCTTCACAATAAGATGGTTTAGAGCCCTAAAACAAGGTCAGAGGGCTGCGATTGGTCAGTGGCAATGGTCCAGGAATGCAATGTAGGATGTTGATTCAAGAAAGTGTTCTAGGTCTATTTGGCAAAATCACGTCGAACAGTCACTGGCATGCAAAGTCCTTGGCTCTGGCTCGGCTAATAACAGGATGTTATCGTTGCCAATGGATACCACAGGTCAAACTCACACTCCCAATAAAACAATTGCTCTGTTATATAAAAACATTTTAAATGCCTTTTAACTAGCAAGTATGTGCACAAACTGCATTGTATGCCAAATACTTCTGAATAAAATTAAAATCAAGTTCCATTTGCTGGCCTACGGTTATTGTTGATTCATAAAATTAATAATGCGTTGTAGCTCAATGTATTATAATACCTAGTAGGCTACATCCATGGTCCGAACATAGAGGCCTTTGCTGTAACTGACAAGACTAAACTATATTAACAATTAAAGGCCCACTGGGTTTTTCCTAGGCATATCTCTTAACTCCAAATGCAAACTAAACACCAGTAGGCCACTTGAGGTGGCCTACTGGTGTTTTGGATCACCCCTATTGTGTTTGGATCACCCCTACACCAAGCCGAGTTCTCGCGAGACTCACCTCGTTGGACGGCATGCTGACGACACCTGTCGACCTGCGCTTCTCGCGCAGCTTACGCTTCTCGATCTGACCTTTGCCCTTCCGCGCGCTCGGCCCCGCGCTCTTCTTGTCTTTGCCCTTGGCGGGAGACGGGCTGTCCATCTCGCTGTCCGCGACCACGGAGGGGCCGGCGACCGGGGGCTGCATGGGGCTCCCCGCCGGGCTCGGGGGCTCCTCCACGGGGCTCCTCGGGGCCGAGGGCCGGACCGACACACAGTTGACGGCTGGGTTTCCGTTGTTGTTGAGCTCGGTGCCCGCGCCGCGAGGGTCACTTCTGTTGTTACTGCCGACGGTCCGCGGGGGCGCGTTGGCCGCAGTGCCCGGACACGCGCCCGTGGCCGCGGCAATGTCCCCGAGCATTTTGGCTCTCATTTTCTCCCTCTTGGCCTTCCACTCCTCCAAGAAGTCGGTCGTGGCGTTCGGTTTAGATCCGCCCGTCGCCATGGTCCCTTCCCACAGATCTCCTGTCTGTCCCGTGTTCCCAATCCCAGGCACGCCGCTGCAGCGAGAGCGCTCCTGTACAGGGAAGTTCACACGAAACTCTCAGCGCGCTCCCGAGCCGCAGCCTACTAACACCGCATTCCTCTGGTGATTAATGCTCCACAGTGACTAAACAAGATAGACTAATAACATAGATAAGATCACTCTTTCTCCACTGCCCGATGTGTAAAAGTGTCGCTATTGATAAAATAATGTTGCACCACCGTCTCGACTAAAGCAGGCTTCTGCTGTGTGAACTTGTAAACTTCCAGATTCCTCCGTGAAGTTGCGTTGAGCGGCGTACCAACAGGCAGTTAGTCGCAGCTTTTACCTGAAGTGAGTCCGTGTTTGGGAGCCCAGCTGCGGGGAACCTCGCGTCCGGGCTCAGGTGTGATATGAGTGACCGCGGCTGTAGCTGATGAACAGTGCGTTGTCTGTCTGTCTGTCTGTCTCGCATTCTGCCCTCTGGCACGCCGGGCTGCTACGAGTGTTCCCGAATGAACACGAGCGCATGCAAAATGACCTGCTCTGAATGCATGACTAAGTTACTGAGTGTATGATTGAGTTAAAATATGAGACTGCATTTATTATGTTCCAATGTGTTTGGATTTGTAATCCATAGTCTTATTGGTTAAGATAATTTGGAAAAAAAAACAACTACAAAATAAGTTACAATATATTTGATAGGAAACATATTTCCTAGCCTATTTTTTAGGATAGGATGCATTGTGGTTTTAAAAACTCATTACAGATACAGCACTATAGAACACCTTGGCACGTGAAATAGTTTTTTAATTTTTCATTGTCAGTAACTCTTGTGACGTGTTTGTTCAGCATTCCAGTCGAGGGCCGCTTGTCAGCTCTCCCACGCAGATCCCACAGGCGGGGTGTGTCACCTGACAACAGGCCGATGTTAGCTCAGCTAAGACATTAAAGGTGGAAATCAGCGAATGTAAGGTCATACACTTTGTGCCAATTTCTCCTCGCGGTTCCGCTATAGCCGCCCAATCTGTGTGCGTGCTGGAAGCAATTATCTGGTATTTGTAGTTTCTACACAGCCCTGCGTCTGTAAATGGGAACACAAATAAAGTGGTACAGACAGCACCACACAACAATATTCCAGCCTTGGCACTGGAGGGGGCGGAGCGTCTGAGGGAGTTTTCAAATATCAACAAGCTTCCTCCACTTAGTAGCATAGCATGTAAGATCTAGTCAAACACGCTCCAGTATGCTACCACTGATTATTTAGGCAGGGTTTTTTTCTTAATGTAACAGATTAGCGTTGTCTCTAAACACAAAATACTAATATGTCCCACTGTCGAGAGGCCTAGTTTCTCTCTGGACCAGGGAATAGCTCACCAACTTATTCTTAGGCACATCGGAGGAGTTGAATTGGACACACACAGGTGAGAGCACACTGACTGTATTAAAAATATTGTTTTTACATGCTTTTTTATTTCCAGCAGGCTATTCAGGCTGCTTTCCCGCAAAAATAAATAACAGGCTATTTTTGGTCTTATTTAAAACTGCACTACTAAGATAAATGCATTCACATCCCATTCAGCTGAGGCCTTCAAATTGAATATATAGCATGTATTTATAAACTGGAGTGCACAGAGCAAAGTATATATGTGTTTCATCCAATAATGTTGGATTTGACTTTGTTGGCCAAGTTTAAATTGGGAGTTGCTAATTGACTCATTCGGTTGTGCTCGGAGCAGGAAAATGGTGCGAACCAAAGCTGAGAGAGTAGATATACGCACAGACTGGCAACATTCCAGTCTTGCCACATGACTGATAAAAACTCAGGTCACAGAGTTGTGATGTGAGGGGCTCTTCCTAAAAATAAACCCTGATCCAGGCTCTGGTCATACTGCTGCATTTTTGACATATTTCAGTCTGCTCTTGAGGGGAGGAAACACAAGAGTCGTCGTAGCTCAGAGCTCCGTGCCAAAACAAATCCTCTGCTGCTTTCAAATAGCTTCCACTCGGCCGGTCTGTAACATATTTCCACAGAGAGCAGTACAGGAGTGAAGCTGTTAACCTGGTGAAGATGCATCTGTAAAATGTACAATTATGATAGGTCAACAAGTAGGTTATACACACTAACAGGGCACAATTGTTATTATACATGATGCAGCAGGCCAAACTCTGTATTCAGTGGATGATTTTGTGGGTTTCAACCTATTAGAAAGCACTGTGGCATGGTATTATATATATATACACCGTATATATTATATATACATATACACACACAGATGTAGTGTAGTCTGTTTGGCATTTAAACTTGTCAAATTGATATACAGTGCAATATACTTTGCAGAACAGGAGTCATCATGAAAAAAAGGGTGAAATAACAATGTAACATGATCTTACACATTACCACTTCAGGTATATTAATTAAGATCCAATTCATACACCAAAATGCCAAGAAGAAAAACGAACTACTCACAGTTAGAAAAACACACAAATCCATAATGAATTGGAACACGATTGAAGCTTGTTTAAGTGGACACAATTGATGTTGGCCTACACATATATTATCAGTGGATAAATATATCTATAAATTTATGCTTGGTGTATGGACATTTTTATTGTATAGAAATGTTATACGTATTTGAAGATTTCCTCTACAGACGTTGACAGTAGACCTGCTAATTGGATTAAATTCCACAAGTGCAGAAACAGGCTCACTTGAAATGCATCCACATATCTGCAAAACATATTTTGTGTGTACAAATAGCTCCATATATTTCTGTGGATATGATTTTACACAACACAAATTTAAAAATACACTGGTTGTGGTCAGTGAAATATTTGTTTATCATGGGGTATACATGTGTATTCTTCTGTGAGTTACAAATAAAGACAATAATGCATCATTATTGGTGTAACAAAATGCATATCTGAACAGAATGTCTTTGCATTCAGCAGACATCTTCAAGCCAATCGAGTCCT
>JAODLL010078103.1:0-2500 GCA_026546735.1 Forbesichthys agassizii | reverse complement strand
CTGTTCTACTTGGAGAGCTTGCTAATGACACGAATAAGAGCTCCATTTTCATCCTTCAGCCGTTGGTTGTCTGCTTTCAAGTCCGGTAGCGTCTGGAAGTGAGGTGGGGGGGTGGGGGGGGGAGATGGGGGGATGGAGGGGGGGGGGGGGGGGGGGGAAAAAGATCTTAGACAATTTAAAAAACCAATTCACCCCACCTTTTAACACACAAAACCAAACGTGTTAATAGCAGTGTGTCTGCCGGACCACATAACTGCACCCGAGTGCCCTCCACGGCCTCCACACACCCCCTCCCCCTCCCCGTTTATAAGCCTAGGGGGAGATGTGGAAGGGCCCAGCGTCCTGATAGCCATGCAGGACCATGGGGCCTCCAGCCAACAGTGTTCAAACGCAGCATGACGGGGGAGGGGGGGAGACAGAGAGGCAGACAGACAGAGGCGCAGACAGACAGAGAGGCAGACAGACAGACAGAGGCAGACAGAGAGAGAGAGAGACAGAGAGACAGACAGAGAGGCAGACAGACAGACAGAGAGGCAGACAGACAGACAGACAGACAGACAGACAGAGAGAGGGGACACGCCCGTGTTTGCCATCATCACCCCAGAGCACAAGGCACCGTCAACAGCCTTGGATCAACCAGCAGCGTTAAAGCCCCAGACACACTGCAAGCAATCCGCCCGTCATCCGTCGCCCTGAATCTGAAAAATGGCCGCTTGTTTACACTCCGTGCTCTGGTTGCCTAGGTAACCCTCTCTTATATTTCAAGCTGGAATGTTTCGGTCAATCTATCAGTCAACGATGTCCTTAGCTCCCATTGGCCGGCGCCTCGATCACGTCGCCTGGAGTTGAGATTAGTTTACCTCGGTCACCCCGCCCACCCGACCGTTATGTCGCCTGTTGTCGCTTCAAGTCGCTGAATCTCATTGGCTTTCCATCATCGCTGCTAGTCGCTCGCAGTGTGCCCGGGGCTTTACATCTGGACTCAGAACGCAGGGAGGTCACATGGGGGTCATGTTAAGAGAGCCTTAGCATGAGCAGACCACCTGGGCACGGCCTTCATCATGAGCAACAGTGTGTGGCTGCCGTCTTGCAAACCACTGGGATTGGTAGTTGTGGCTTTGACTGATGGGTCGTAAAGGGGTGGAAATTACTGCAATTAAATACAATAAGAATAACTTCAAATTAAAGCAAAACTCCCATCACATGAAGAGAACGATGCATATGCAGTGCAGTAATTGTACCAGATGTCTTGGAAGAGTCCAAATAGTACTTGGAGTACAATTAGCACCGTCAGAAGATCTCAGTCTAAGCTAAAGGAGTCCTTCAAGAAGTGATCTTCCTGTACCATCTCCAGGGCGCTCTGAGGTGAGGGTCAGTAAAACGACTACAGATGATGTTCTCACTGAACGACAGATGTTCAAACCGAGGTTCAACAAGATCTACTGTAACCTGACCAGAGCACTCGTTAACACCAAGGTCTTAGCCTCTTTGTCATCTGAAAGTGCTTGGAGTCTAGAAGTGGGCCACAGGTCAAAACAAAACACCTAATGCAAGTTAAACCCAAAAAGCCTCTCCTGGACACAGCCGTCTAAGCTACAAGGCTAGACAAAAGGAGAGAGACGTTCCTTTGCAGCACTAGAATGGTTTGTATACGTTACATACTATTTATATATGTGTGAGTGGAAGATCAAAACTATTCGACTATTTAGCATTTACTGTGTGACTAGGTAAATGTTTTGCTGTTTCCAGACAGTCGGGCATTTATTTCAGCCTACACTGATTGTGGGTGTTTCTCAATGTCAAGGATGCTTCCTTGGTAGGACGGATCCTTCCAAGTGCCTTCCTAGTCGGGTCCTTCCGAGGCTAGGAAAGACATTCGAAGAACACATAATGGAACGGCCTAGCTAGTGTGCGTCATTCAAAAAAAGTCCCGCCTTCAAATAACAGTTGAAAAAACAATGGATGGTGCTGTATTGTTGTTAGTTTAGTTTTGCGCCATTTTTAAATCTCTCCTCTTCTGACGTTCGCACAGGATTGTGGGTTTTTTTATAATGTGAAGGATGCACACATGCATCCTTCAAAATCCTCTGATCGAAGGACTGAGCCTATCCTAGACATTGGAACGGCACTTTGTCAATATAATAGTATTGACGTAGCATCCTTGAAATCCAGCCGTTAAGTATCCTTCCTTGACATTGAGAAACACCCTGTGATTGCTTGTGTGAATGCTCTTCGCATTAAACATAAAATTAGCTCCTTCAATGAAACCTGTGAGGGTCAATCTTAAATCTTTAGCAGTAACCGTTGAAAGCGTGACATGGCAGCATTCGCACGCACACACAATGCCTGCAAGCTAAATATGCGTGCCTCCACAAGCTCTACCCACCCTGATTGGACCACCAGCAGGGTGGCTGTGGAAATGCTAATGTGAACAGGGTTAGCGATGTTAACGGAACGAGTTGTTGGGAGGAGGGGCGGGGGGGGGGGCGGAGGGGGGGGG
>JAODLL010078092.1:0-13615 GCA_026546735.1 Forbesichthys agassizii | reverse complement strand
AATAACAAAAACCCCCCCCCCCCCCCCCCTCCCCACACACACACACACACACACACACACACACAGACTAAGATTGGATAGTGTTGTGTGGTGCTGTTTAGAAACACTGGGTTATTTATTACAGCTAGCAAGCAATAAGGAGATATTCGCTGAATTTGGCAAATATATTATCTTACTAACTCCACCTATATAAAAGGAAGGTCCACTAATTCATGTCAATTGTTCTTAACCAAGGCTAATTAACTTTTAATCAGATTATTTAATCAGGTAATTTATTGGAATATGTATTGTATGTACACACACGGTATCAACAATTAGACAGTGAACATTTATTTATTTAAATAAACATCTGACAAATCTAAAAACGATTGTAAGCAAACTATGCAAATATATGCAAACACCAACAATAAGCTTCAGAACTAGATATGCAACTGAGATGAACAACAATTAATAGAACAATTATAAAGTTAAACATCTAATATCCAGAGGAACTAAGAAATAACACTAATACATGTAACGTTTGTGACCTACTCTAGCTAGTCATTAGTTATTACAAGCCCAGTGAGATGCGTCAGGAGAATTTCCCCGCTGCTGTTGTCTGTCCTGACACAAGCCACGAACATCGCAGTGCCTTGCCCATGAGCAAGCTGCCTTTTGGTTGCGGCGCTAATCCACGGTTCTGTCTTCTCTGAGAGACTCCCAAACCAGCCGTACTGCGTTCCAGCTAATCCACATGTGTTTGTTTATGCTATCTCGATGACCCCCCCACCTCGTCCGACGACTTGGTGGTTGAATGGAGAGCCAAAGGCAATGCCCTGGCTCGTCCTCAGAATCTCTCCGTGACCTGTATTGCCTCTTACTTCATTGTTTGTGTTCCATTTTAGTGGTTGTTTTTGATAATAGGTACCCTTTAATGTCCCTCGTAAGTAATGTAATTGTTTGTTTCTGAGACATGAGCTTTAATCTGTAAGTAGTTTTATAACCTGCATTAACGCGATTTATCTGGTGTGTTTTTTTATCTTGGTTCTTTTTGATTATAGCCTGTCAGTTAAGTAATTGTTAGTTTTTGAGATACGAGAGTCAGTCCGTAAGTTGATGGCTCTGTAACTTGCATTACACCTTACTTTATGTGGTGCGTTCCATTGTCGTAGTTGTTTAGGATTGTAAGCATCCATTTAGTTAGGGTTATAAAGGTAATTGTTTGTTTTCGTTGAGAAGCAAGGTTCGTTCTGTAAGGTGATTAATAGACCGGCGACGGCTGCCTCCAACAAGGCCCAGACACAAAGCTCAGTGTCTGGGCCTTGTTGACTCTGGGAGGAAACTGGAACCCCGCTGGAACGGGGGGGGAATTGGCAACACAAACTAAATAAATAGAAAGAAAGAAACATAGTAGGCCTTAAAAGTGTTTTTGGAGAACGGATTACTGGAAATCAACCCCACACTTTACTTGCTATTGACTCACCAGGTTTGAAAATACTATTTGTGATTCTGGGATTTATAAGTGTCTAGCCTATAAGATATTTGGTTGGTTGTACACCTTTTCTGAGACCACAGATAAATCATTGAATTGTACACGAGTTAGGCTACAATACAAAAACCAAGCTGCAAAACGTGCCACAAATACATGATGTGTGTCTCAAATCATTGATACTTTTCAAGTGCGTCATGTAGAGGAAAACACCCATTGTTAAAATAATGGAGGATGCGCTCACCATTACTATGTAGCTGTGCTTATTACCACTTCTCATTGGACCAAGATCAGCTGACCAAGATGGAGTCTTTGGTTTACATCCTGAGGGCACCTCTCACATGAATCCATCATGTGTGAAAAACAGTTAAAATCAGGTAAAAACAGAAGCTGTCGACTCATTGAGTCACTAAGGACTTGATAGAGGCTTAAGTTGGCTTTAAGGTGGACAAATAAAATCCAGTACAATTGTGAATTAAGTAGACGTGAAGTGATCAGAAGGATGATTGTTCCATGTGCCTGAGACGGTTAACAAGCGGATCTTAGTCCTGCTTGTTCAACCATGTGGCTCCATGGCCTTGGTCTGCCTCCCATTCTGCTCCTCTCGTCACCTGTCCACAGCATGGTTGCCAGGTGACAGGGTGTCCCTGTGCACGACACACTTCTTGGGACACGTCTGGGTCTCTGATCGCCTCAGACAGCCGTCATCTCCCTGCTCACACCACTCTTCCACCCTGCCAGGGTTAAGCAGCTTTCACACTCCTGAATTCATCGGCGACAGTTTGCCAAATGTTCACGGCGTATGCCTGCTTTAAGGGACATACTATATTTGGTATTATTTACATCCTCCACCTTAATGGTGCACTTTACGATACTATATGAAGTATTTTAATAGCAGCAACTATTGTCTATGTAAAGATATAGTGGACTCATGTACATACTGCATATAGGCATGACTGTGTGTGTGTGCGTGTGTGCATGTACATTTGTGTGTGCCTGTGTGCATATATTGTATGAGTGTGTGTGTGTGTGCCAGCATTTCCGTTAAAAAAAATTCCCGGAAGATTTAAATGAATTCTGGAAAATATTATTATTGATCTTAAAAGCTTAAGATCTTATAAATTGACATAATCAATGTATGAATATAATTTATTTTAGGCTTCATACATCTGTTTTTTTGTTTTATTTTTCTCTCTCCTTTTGTTTAAATCACAGCATATGCGTAACGACTATGTATGATGTAACCACTATGAATATAAAACCACACACACACACATCAAGCAGGTTAGCACCGGTCTTCTATCAACAAGCGCTGCGGTAAGCTTAATCAACACAAGAAAACATGGGCTTAAATGTAGTCTAATATTGGCCTGCTAAAGGTCTTGTCGGACATTTAGACTTTTTAATTTCTAACTTGGTCAGATTTTTACGGTCAAAGTGTATTTGTGTGTGTGTGTGTGCGTGTGTGCTTGTGTGTGTGTGTGTGTGTGTGTGTGTGTGTGTGTGTGTGTGTGGGCGTGTCTTCACAGTGACAGGCGGCCTATGGGCGTGCCGGAGGCGGCCACAGGCAGGGTCCAAGGAATACGTGCGTGACAACGTGATTCACTACGACGATGAAGGGGCGGGGGAGGTGGACACGCACTCTTTCGACATGGGCACCCTGTGGTGCCATGGCCGCTACGGCGACGGGGTTCTGCCGCACCTATCCAGTTGCCGCGGCGACGTGATGTCGCCCGACGTGCACCGTCAGACGGCGTCAGCCGAGGTGGTGGTGGTCGCCCGCGGCGACAAGGATCTGCTGTGGTGCCCAGAGGAGCATGACGCCTTCGCATGCGAGGGGGGGGGCTTGCTAGACTCACTGGGCCACCGGGAGCCGTCCTGGGATGAGCTGGGCATCGACCAGGACTTCTGTCACCTTGGCGACTGGGGGCAGGTGTTCAAGACCCTGGAGAGCATCCTAGATACACCGAGCTGATGGGTGTGTGTGTGTTTGTTTTATTGTTTGCTATTTGTGACAACATAATCTTGCTGTTTCTTGGTGGGAAAGAAAAGCCGTTGTAACACGGTGGGACATTCATATGGCAGAATGTGGAGCGTGTTTGTTTGCTAGTCTGTTCTGCTAGCTGAGCTCAGAGAGGGGCAGCAATAGAACCAGACCTGCCGTGACTCTGGTAAAACTGACAGTGTGTCTGAGGGACCGTGCGCTCACATGTGTTTTGTTTTCCAGTAGATTTTCAAATAAAGTTGTGTTGAATTTACTTGAAATCCTCAAGTTTCTTTAATGTGCATTTTTCTCCACATCCCGTAGCAGCTCTGTATAAACGCGGAAAACTCAGATGATGGCAAAAGACAAGACCATCCCCAAGATGCAGAGTATACCCCCCACATAGACACACACATGCACACATAGTGAGTGATTGGTGGGACAGGGTCCGGGGTGTGGCTTGGGCATGAGCACAGCCACAGCCAGGTTAAAGGTTAAAGGTTAAAGGTCAAAGGTGTAGTCAGTTGTCAGCCGTTCCGGTGAACTCTTGCTAACTTTAAACTCTAGTCAAAACAAATACACCTCTCCTTTCAATGCCATAGGGCGCTCCTTCGAAAGCTCTTTGCCCCTTGAGGGATGGGTTAAAGTCAGAGGATCAACTTTGTATGTGACAATGAAAGCAGCTTTACACATTGTGAAGGCTATGGTATTGTCGTTGTGTGCCATCTACACTACTCCTCTTTACAGACCCAGGGCTGTGTGAAAGTTCAGGATCCTTTTATTAGCGAATCAGAGGCAAGATAGCGGACTGCTGAATTTGACAAAAGGTGTATTTGCTACAATCGCTGACTACACCTTTAATAATAAACGGACATGGGTTAACAGGAAGGGGAGGGGAAGGCCTGTTACCCCAGGCCAGACCTACAAGCCCAGCTCCTTGATGGCGTGTTGTGTCACGTCCCGAGGCTAAATTTCGCCGGCATTAAAAGGCTGCGATATTAAAGCGGTCTCTGCACAACAACTACAGTGAAGTAGATGTGTGTACAAACTAGACCCTCAGCAATCTGCAACTGCACCTTGGGGTGCCATTGCAGAATGCTGACTCCGTAATAAAACGACACACAACGGAATTGGATTAGAATGGCATCTAATCACACGACGATGTCAAAGGATGGCTCGCGTTTCCGGTGGAAGCCAACGACACCTACACATACACCTTACTCCAGAGTCCCAACAGTAGCACAACACATCTGGCAAAGCAATTACAGTGTGATAGCTAGTCTCGTGTTGTTTGTCCTGCTTCTTAATTACCCATCAATGGGCTCTTCTGCTGTTCATCTAATGTAATGTCAAGCGATCTTTCTTAAATGTCAATGTAATGATTTCCTTTTTTGGATTTGGATTTATTTCAGGTGAATATTGACCTGCTCTTATTGGCATGCATGTGGTACTGTGGTGTGTGGGCGAGACATTAAGTAGCCACACTGGTGGGAAAGCTCTTACGCTTGGGATCTATTCCAATCATTTATTTTGTACGTAATCTAATCAACAACAACAATGGTGAGGAACCATATGAATTATGTGTTTCCTTTTTATTAGTACTTTAGACACCCCATGTCTTTCTTTGTTTTATCAACGTTTTCTGATGGTCTTCTAAAAATATTTCAAAGAATCAAACAGAAAGTTGAGTTAAGATTACCAGTGAAATACCTGTTTAAATCAGAGCTGAAACGTCGCAGATATTTGTCGCAGTATGAACTTTATATAAATCATTGATGTAATTATCAAGACACATTTAAGGTTGCAGGTGCCATCTTAGTCACAACGTAACGCAATTGGTAATCCACCAGCTAAAATCACATATTTTCTAATTTTGTCTAACTTTTGCCAAGTAAAGTATTTATTTCCTATTTATTATTTAATAGTTTGTTTTTTATTCATGAAAAATAACAATGGGTTAAATCTTAAAGCCTCATGCTCATTCACAAATATGTATTCATATTTTACAATGTGCAATAAAAACAAAAGCAAAGTTTAATTGCACATTCGTCAGAATAAAATGGTTTCAAACTTGATTTGCTTGCATTTGTTTGTCATAAAATTGCAAGCTAAATATTGAGGCTGGAGGTAAATTAGCTAGGGGAAGAGATGCACACATCAGAACTAATGATCCCAGCAGTAATTTAAGTCTGCTCTGGTATGTGAATAATGCGATAATGTTTTAGAGATCGGCTGTGGTGATTATCTGTGATGTGATAATGGATGCCGGCTTAACAGAGAAAAGTTTATTAATCATTATTCTCAATACATATTCACAGAAGCTACATGTAAACAAATGGGGAATGTAGTGCTATATAGCTTTACAGTTTAGGAAACTGTTAAATATAACAACTATACAATCAAATATGGATATTACTCTTCCACTACAACCAGTCAGATGCCAATTAGCAACTGATTTAAATTAAACTGAAAAAACGAAAGAAATATATTGATAATGTTAGAATGAAAATAGCACAAATGTATTATCAACATAAAATGTTCTGCAGCAGAATGTTTACTACGATAAGCGAACTTATCAAAAGACATTCCACATGTCAAATTCATAAACAGCTGATTTCACACTTTTGCCTTGTCGTTCTGAAATGAAATCAATGACATTGAAAATGGAATATGTTGACATCAACATTCTGAACACATTCTTCCAGGCAGCGGGGACATGTTTAACATGCCACAGCCCTCACAGAGGCAGGTGAATCTGTACGTCTAAAAGACAACAACCTATGCATGTGGTTCACAAACCTGCAACTGCAGCAATGCACAAACAATGTTGACGGAAGCATTGGCCAGCCCACAACTTAACTCCTCCCTGTTTTGAAAACCAAGCATTCAGGTCATGAACATCACTCTTCATCTTGCTCGGCTAACTCCTGCCATAGATTCCCCTATGCAAGTAAACTCGCTAAATAAAACCTGCTTTTCAGAGAATGTTCACAGCAAAACCGACTTCACAGTTTTCACACATACAAACATATACCCTATTTACCTTCCTATGCATGCATGAATAGGAGAGTGCAACTTCCTTGATCCTGCGTTCCTGTTTGTATATCGTATGCCATGTCTTTAGGAGCAAAACAGCAGATGCTAACATATTAGGGTTTAAGGCCAGAACAGTTACACTGAAAGGTGGTCACTGTCCAAGGTCCTGAAACTCAAACAGAATAAGCAACAACAGCTTTTTGTTTTATTTTGAATAAATTATCACTGGTTCTGACTAGTCTAGTAGAAGGTGGTCTAGTCACCTGCTAATACAAACAGTGACAATGTTAATGTACTGGGAAGGGATTTTTAATTGTATCTTTAGGTCATCAGGGTTTACAGAACGTGAATATAATATAAAGGGCATAGTGTTAAACATCTGCTTTTTAACCTTGATACAGAGATTTTTAACTGCGAAGGATTGTATAGTACCTTCAAATAATTTAATTGGAACAAAGTCCACTGTATTTAAGGCAAGCAAAATAAAATTGTGTGTTAAAATATCCAAGTCGAAAGTGATGACATTATAATTAGAAGACAAATGAACTGAAAATGAAAACTCAGAAAACCATAACTAAACGAGAAAATGATCTCACTAATATGGCCTGAAGCCTTCATTTGTGCTTAAACAGTGGCTAAGAATCTCAGTGGGCCCAAGCCATTACTCTGATGTCACACATGCTGGGGGATAAAAACAATTAAACAGTTGGGAGACCATTTTGTTGCTCTCTCGGAAATTGCCAAATCAATATCAGTCTATGTGCATCAAATCCATCTTCTCTTCTGCGTTCGGTGTGATGGAAAATAGATTTTCTTGATTGCCACAGCATAACAGATAGTCTCAGACTGCAGCAATGACCTTCTCTTCATCAACCCTGTGAGTCTGTACTGTGACAAAGGCAAACCCTGCGATTTGGCAGATACACGTGCCACTGCTACAGTATCAGGGTCGTGTCACTCAAAGTCGCATTCAATTCACACAGCAGATGGGCGCCGCAAATGAAATCATTTAAACTAGAACCACCTGAAAAGTGCAGGAGTTGCTATTTGGAAAGTAACATGCTTACTATAGCGTCAAACTGTATTTAACCTTTTCCTTAAATAGGAGAAAACCTATTAGGGTGCAATCTGTAGCAGTGTGGGTAGTTCCATCAAATAGTTGCACTTTAAGCAATTTTAGGCAATATTTTCTTTTTAACATAAAAACAAAACCTGACAACATATGGTTAATTTAGCAGACAGCCGTAACTTGAAAATAAGAGGCGACAGTATTCATCTTTGTGGAGTAGAAGGATATGAGAGAACAATTTGAATCTTGGGGACTGCCAGCATGATGTTTCTGTACCAACATGATTTGAAGTATACATTATTATTTTCGACTAATCGAGTAATCGAGTCGATTACACGAGTCCCACAAGTAATCGTCTGACGCAGGCACACACCCATCCCCGAATTCCTGCTCTTAATCTAGCGGGCCAGAGCCTGCATCCCCCATACATGACCTTCCTCCCAGAGCTCAGCGGAATACTAAACACCTCCAGCTGGTTGTTATCCCGCCCACCTGGAACCTGTCACTGTTCCCAAACCAATTGTAAAGCATTGTCATTGTTGCGCTTTACCAAACCTTTGCTTTTTGTATCTCGTGATGTTTCCTGTAGCCTACGGCACTTTGTGCAATGTTGTTTTTTTTAAAGTGCTTCATAAATGCATTGTGAGGTTTAACCCTTGCTACTGACCATGTCAAATCAAGTGCATTTATTTCTAAAGCACATTTAAAAACATATTGCAATTAACAACAATTAATACGGTGAAGTACACAACGAGACAAAGGCTAATGAATAGTAGTAGGAGATGAGTATTCCCCGTGGTTTCTACCTACACTTCGTTTCTCATGGTTCTGCACCCCTGCCTACACTTGCCTAATCCCACAGACTCTAGTTATGACTGCAGTTGGAACTGATCCTCGGACTAGTGACATTTCATTTTGTACACAAAATTCCTCGGTTGAAAATTGTTTGAATCCATATTTGTTTCTCAGCTTAGTTTTGCCATTCCACAAATGAGCTTTAATTTAACACCCCAGCATGCCGATCTATGGTGATCTAGATGGCTACTGTATTGCTTCTGATAAGAAGCTCCAATTAGTTTTCCTTGACATGCCCCAATTTAACATGAAATACTCGGACCCAGCACAGACAGGGCGTAGATGTTTGTTTCTCTCAAATGATAACATCTTCAACAGGCATATCTATATAATTGCAAACGGAGACTAATTATGTTTATGTTTATAAAGCCACTTGGGCATTAGAAGTATAAGCATATTGTAACAACCTGTAGTAAGGCTATGAAATGACCCAAGCAATACAATCGGCTAATCTTCCAGGGGCAAGAGAGTGGGACGTAAGGCCGTTGTGGAGCTGAAGCTAGGCTGAGGTGGAGCATTTCCACATTGCATCCGCTCCGTTATTCAACATGTCTTGCAAGCGAGGCCGAAGCTGCTCGCTGAACCGGCTCTATATTCTCTGCCTGGAGTCTATTTTCTCTGCCACACGTTTTTAAGTAGTTGTTTTTACATAGAATGCAATGGCAATAAGTAAAAGCAGGTAGAACACTACACATATTACAGTAAAAAACGGTTTGCTTAGCCCCACCCCCATTCCCACAATTAGACAGTTGCTAAACATGCTAAAAATATAACTATGTTGCTCGCCTGAATTGTCGTCATAATACTGTAATATATGTGTGGTTATACATGTACTGACCCAGCATAACACGTTCATACGGCAGGGTTATCTTGACCAACTGACTAGTGGTCTGGACGTTGGGCACAACGCTGGAAGGTTGCGGGTTTAAACCCCAGAAATAGCTCACCTGCACACCTACTTGAGCAAGATTCCTACTCCTAGTAACACAACTTTACCAAATGCCTCTCCTGTCAAGTATAGGCGCATCTTGACGCTGTGCCCTAGACCCTACATAAGTACAGACTCTACCACACAACTAATATCTGTATCACATAACCCTTTAGCCTCAAACCACTTCAGTAACGTTTATGTGGATTAGTGGTCCGCTAGAATAATTCTCTTTGGTATCTTAACGTTGTCGTTGTTTTCCCAACCAGCTTGGATTTGCTGCAGACTCAGAGGCTGCCAGTGGCTGTGTAGTCTCCACCACTCCTGCATGAAGGAGGAGGCCAGGAGGAGGCCAGGAGGAGGCCAGGAGGAGGCCAGGAGGAGGCCAGGAGGAGGCCAGGAGGAGGCCAGGAGGAGGCAGAGGTACCACAGCAGACTATTCATGATACCATTCCTCACTACTGTATAGTGTTCATACTGTGTGTGGAATGCAGATGGTCACGCCTCTAGAGTGTTTGTCCATTCTCTTGAGACTCATCCCTTTGATGCTGATGAATATCATGAATGCTATTTTAGCTGCCTTATTTCCAAATGTTTGTGTGTGGGGATTTCTGGTCGTAATGCCGGGAGAAAATTAGTTTAGTGATTAATGTCATGAAATATTTAATCCTCTCAGTTGTTTATTTTTCATGCGCAGGGGACAGCCTTGCTCTTAGCGTGTTTTACACGCAATAATAAATAATGTCATTATTAATATCTAAGGTCGATCGTCCGTACACAAATCACATGTTTTATTCATTATGTTTGCTGAGCGTTGCTACAGTGTGTGTAGTTAACAGCCAGGGACTGTTTCTTTTCCCTGCTGCGGTTAGGTCAGTATATGACCTAACCTGACGCAACTATAGGAGGAGGTCAATTACTGGCAGCCATAAATCAACTGCCCTTGTTTTCTCATCTCTGCCGATTGATTCCTCTGAAGTAAATAAGGATGAACGAGAGAGAGAGAGAGAGAGAGAGAGAGAGAGAGAGAGAGAGAGAGAGAGAGCGAGAGAACGTTTAATTTTATGAACACATTTATTAAATGTACAGCATCAACTTACAACCTGCACCACATAAAGTAAATCAAATCATTCCTCATGAAAATATAATCTTATCATGACTGTCCGAACCGAACAACACATTTTCATGATCCCATATTTTCCTAAATATTTCTAGGTCATCATCTTTGGATAATAAACATGTTCCTGTTTAACACGATTTATCAATAAAGATTTTAAAATGATTAGACATTCACCATCCATCCACCTTCCTTTTTCTAGGAGAAAGAGAGAGAGAGAGAGAGAGAGAGAGACAGAGGCAGAGAGAGAGAGAGAGAGGACGTTCCAGTAGCGTTCCAATCTTTCATCCGTGGACCTCCACAGCCCTGCTGTCCTCCCTGGTAGTTTCCCAGGATGACCGTTCTTCCCTCGCAGCTGTCCTTTCTACGAGGACACGCCACATCCTGAGAACCGACCTACGCTCGTGCATGCTCCCTCTCTGGCCTCCGCGCAGCACTGTCTAATAAGACCAGCGTGCCACTGCATTCATTAATCACCAAAGGCCCATGAGGCTCACACCAAACACCGTGAAGAAACACACACCAAAAGAAAGGACACACCTTGAGACACATTTACCTGCACTGGGAATATTGACCAAAACATACAGCACCAATCAATCAATCACAATGCATGTATGAAGCACTTTAAACACCACCAACATTGCACAACGTGCTGGAGGCTACAGGAAACATCACAAGATACATAGATCACACACACACACAGAAAATATGCAGAATAAAGTAAACTCAACAAATGTCGACAGCAAAGGAAAACAGGTGTATTTTAGGAGGGCATTTAAAAACAGACAGTGAAGAAACCTGTCTAATGGACAGAGGTAGATCGTTACAAAATGTCAGCGCTGCCACAGCCAAGGTGCGTTCCCCTTCAAGCGTGCCCATTGTTTTGAGTTAATCAGCTGACCTAAGAGAACAGGTGAAGCAGCTCAGACAGGTGTGTGTGTGTGTGTGTGGGGGGTGGGGGGTGGGGGGGGGGGCAATATAATAAGACTAAAAGGTCATGTTTTAGTCTTATTATCTTGCGGCTGTTTTAAAAACTGCACCATGCTCTCGCCTTAGCGACTCAAATGTTTTTGCAGGCACGCGGCTACATGAGCTAGTTTACTTTACGTTGTGGTCGCCATGGTTACGATAAGGTAAGTATTCCGCACCACATCCTGCAGGGGTCAGGGTAGGACCCTTGAACCACTGTGCTTGCAGCATAATAATAACCACGTATAAATGTGGATGTATGTGTAATGTTTTGATGCGGAAGGCTGTTTTCTTGCCTTTGCTGCAAAACATATTATTCTTTATAGGGATGCACCAATAGATCGGAAGCAGATCGGATTTGGATGATTTCCACTCAAAATATGAGATCATGGTAGTCCAATATTCCTTTCTTATGACCAATATAAAAAACAATCTTTGTTGTCAATTAAATGGCTGTCGCGGGCGGGATGGAAAGACATTGTTTCCTTTAAATGAATGTAACGAGGAGATCGTTTAACCTGTCAAAAATCTGTAAAAACTGATGTATTTGACAAACATTAAGGTTGTTGACCATCCTCGAATTTCCAAGATGTCGGCACTCATTTGTTGGCAAACATGGTGCAGGACTTGCAGGTGGAGTGAATGATCACAGTGCTCACAGTGAGTAAACATGTGAAGGGAGCAAAGAATGATTTTATATTTATGAATAATACTGTAAACTGACTATAAAAATGATCGGTATCGTTATCGGCCCAAAAAATCCAGGTTGGTGCATCACTACTCCTTTATGCTCCACGCACTGCAGGGGAACGGAGGAACGCGGGCCTGTAAATACACAGGAGGAGGTGCAGGTAGGACACTTCCAGAGACGCTTTGCTGTGCAGCTGGAGGCAGGCAGAGAAAGATGTTCCTCCAGAAGAAGGGGCCATTAGAGGAGAAGAAGTATGCAGGAGTGTTATTCTGCAGGAGCAGAGTATCGCTTGTTGAAGAGGGTTGTGGGAGGTACACTATCAGCATGCATGTATGTACTGCATTGCGGGGGGGGGGGGGGGTAGCCATCTGGGCTCATCGGGGGATAGTAACACTGCAAATCCACTGCTTTAGTGCACAATTTGTGTTTTGCGCTCAAATGATAGCACACGCATGCTAACAGGTTTGATATGATTTGATTTATTTATTGAAAGACTACATCACAATTGTGTCACAGTGTCCCAGAATGTCTACCCAAGCCTACTGGTACATTTGGCAGCACAACGCGGTCCTTAAGCTTGGGAGCCGTTCTACGGGAGGGGGGTAGGGTAGGGGGGGACAAATGCACGCTCCTGTAGCTCCGAGAACAAAGTCATACACTGCAAAAAATGCCCTATCAAATTTAAGTGCAAATATATTAGTTAAAAAGATTTCTTAAGTGCAGATATGTAATTTAAGTCACTAGATAAGCCATTTCAAGCCCCCCTTCCTTGCCTGTCCCCACCCCCGTCATGCAGCCGGGAACTTCCCAATCGCTCTGTTTTCCTGACATCTCAAAGAGATCGGGCATTCTGCTCCCAGAATGTGGAACACTCTCCCTGACCACCTAAGGACACCACAGACACCTAGTCAACACAGCTTTTTGTTGATTCCAGATCCTCTCCTTTGTCCCATTGCTTCTTTAATGTTTCATTTAAATCACTGTAGGTCATAGTGTAGCACTTTAAATTGTCTTCTAATACAACGTGCTTTACAGACCTAATCAGATGTCTTCTTCTTCTTCTTCTTATAATTATTATTATTATTATTAACTAGATTTTTAAAGCTAAAACAAGATTATCACACTAAGTTATATATAGTTTTTGCAGTGTACCTACAAATAGTAATAAATAATGCTGATTAAATACTACTTTGACAAACCTACGACAACCAATAGGCTAACTTAACACCGTCACAAATGCTTACTTGTAATGTGTATAATGGTGCCATAATACTGTAAAATCACATCCAAAATATGACTTTGACTGGGTCACTATAACCTACTACAGTATCTTTGTCTCACTTTACTATCATTGCAACGGGTCTGCCAGTCAAAGGCAGCACGAGTCTGCATCTGTTGTAGAGCCTCAATTACATCTAACTGCAGGCGAGAGAGAGAGAGAGAGAGAGAGAGAGAGAGAGAGAGAGAGAGAGAGAGAGAGAGAGAGAGAGAGAGAGAG
>JAODLL010078081.1:0-15928 GCA_026546735.1 Forbesichthys agassizii | reverse complement strand
GTTTTGTCGGGGGGGACACCCGTGAACAAAGATCTAATAATCAGTCACGTCATTGTATCGCTTGTATAATGAAGACTGTATCTAATGTGGTATCCCTTGTGGCTTAGTAAAGACAACAAGAGAACATAACCTGTGTACCACACATCCATACAAACCAAAAACAGCCTGAAACTATAGTAAGTTAGTACGTCTGGCTTGATGGAGAACTATTCTAGGACAAGCGAGACGGCCCTGTGTTTAACTCATCGCTGTGACAAAGGTTGAAGGTTATCATTGTTCTTACTTAACACTCTGTTTTGGCAATATTCACATTTTTTTCAGGTCATGAGACTGTGGAGAAAAATGTGGACAACAGACCCTGCCAATAGCAAAACAACCAATACCAGAAGCCACCAGAGACACATTAGATCAGCAGGAACAGGAGTTGATTGTAGGTGTAAGTTTGAATTAATATGGCTGTTGAATTACTGTAAATGCTGTGTGTGTGTGTGTGTGTGTGCGTGCGTGCGTGTGCGTGTGCGTGCGTGGGTGCGTGTGTGTGTATCACACTCAGTGGCCCCAACAAACACATGAACTCAAATTAGGCCGTTAAGGAATGACAGCGTATTAGTTATCTATACAGTCAAGGGTAAGGCCACAGTATGCTAGCTGCGTATTAGCTTACAGCTGAGAAACGCATGTTCTTTCTCTGCTACATATGTGCATGTGTGTGTGTGTGTGTGTGTTCTATTCCCACGGCAGGCCAGTGTTTACTGTTTCGCTAGAGACATGACTTCTATTTCAGGGAGTGCAGCAACAAGACGGGGAGAGAACAGGTGCCAAGGAAGTCGGGGCAGAGGTCCTGAATAACAAACTGAGCCAGAAATCAAGATAGCACATTTGAATATCACACACACACACACACACACACACACACACACACACACAAATGGTAAATGTGCGCATTTCTATAGCGCTTTTATCCAAAGCGTTTTACAGTATTTTGCCTGACATTCACACACACATTCATATGTGATTGCTGCCATGCAAGGTGCGACCCCACCGGGAGCAGTTAGGGGGTTAGGCATCTTGCTCAAGGATGCTTACAGGTAGGTCAACACCGGGATTCAAACCCATCCAGACCACTAGACCATCCTGTTCCCCAGGTGTACACATACTGCAGTACAAGTATAGCAATTTGTAAGTTATTTTTTAAATAATTTTGGTAAGAATCACATCTGACCAATTTTCTAAACTACGTGAATAACACAACACTGATTATGTTTATTACACGGCAAGTCTAATAACATGTTCAAAACCTTGCATCTTTCAAAACATCGCTAAATGTTTTTGTGAAATACCACGAGAACATTGATTTAGTAACTTACACACAGTTTAACACGTTCAATGCAATGATTGAAACATCCACTTAATCAAATAGCAAGCAATGCTACCTGTTTCAAAATGGCCCTGAAAGTCACCTAATACGCTTACAATAACTGGTTAACATTAGGCGTTGCCAAACTACAGTAATTCACAGTAATGATGTCTGAAATCTCTCCGTTATCTATGGGCACAGATCAATATTCCTCTCGATGCAATTGGATATATATGTAATATATATTGTATAATCTGGACGCATGCTATATCCTTATATGCATAAAATGCTGTATGTGTTTTTTTATTTGGGAGTCGGTGAGTGAGGGAGTGGTTAGGCTTGTAAGAGTCTTCGCCTGGACGTTTAATTGTATTTGTGTTGTTTTCCATTATTATTATTTATTATTTATTTATTTATATTATTATTATATAGTATCGTATTTTTATATATTGGTGCTTAGGACTACCTTGACAACAAGATGGCTCTTCTGATGGGGTTTATCCTTCTACAGTACAGTAGATGTACACTGTACATCGTCACAAACCCACCTCGTATTGTAGTATGCTGTGATTGGCCCGTCCAGTACACTGTCCTCTGTACATAGTCTCAAAGCCACCTCGTATTGTAGTATGCTGTGATTGGCCCGTCCAAATCCAGGCCGGGTGGAACTCTGGTCTGAAGGGGGAGGCTGGCCAGATGTATCTGCCAGAGAAAATGAAACATGAGCTCCCAGGTTTGTCCGCTTCCCAGGCTCACATTACTGCACTTTACAGTAACAGCTTTCACTTTAGAAATGTAACCAAAAGAAATGGACCCCCTCTTCAGTGGGGCCCAAGCCCACCTCTGTTTGCATTTACAGGGTCATAGGTCACAAACTATATCACGCTTCATGTTGCAAGTGTTCAGTCGACTCCTTTTGTAAAGGCGAAGACAAAGGTATCACATTTCATTTACAGTGTTAACTCAGTGTGCTTTACAAGAAATAGTTAAAAAGTTAAATAAATTACTTAAAATAAGTTGATAAAAACATGAAGGAATAGGGAGGAAAATGCAACTTATACAATATATACATACACATACATATACATACATGCATCTGCATACATACAGTACACATAGAAAACATACACACACATGCACGCATATGAGCCACACACACACACACACATAAGCATACACCCTTTATATTTGTCTAAATGTAACCACATCACTACAAACTAAGAGTAAGAAATACATCAGATCATTTTGCATGTTCAATAAAGCTCCACTAAGAGGTTATCAATCGTGGCTTGTACTGTGTAAATTCAGTAGTTTGGGTATGTTTTACAACTTTACAAATGTAATGTAAAATACCTCAGTTGACCAAATGATGAAGCAGTTTAAATAGATTATTGTAAAACATATGTAAACATATGATAAGACAATCTCATTGAGTGAAAAGCTTCATATGAAAAGTGTTTATTAAAGAAACACCTATTAGCTGTGGTGAAACAGTTAGTGTGATTTTGTGTTTTGTATTAAGTTGTCAAAGACAAGTGTGTATTCTATGCTATATCTAACAGTTTATATTTAACAGATGATCCGTGTTATAGGCCTTACAGCATACATGCGTGCAGATGCAACAGGCCAAACTACTGTGTCACAATACGTGAATATGTGAGTAAGTATATATGCATTTTGCCATATCAGCAGAAAGGGAAAAGCGATTCTTTTTACCATCGCATTCCTTTAACCATTTTATATTTCTTATGTTATTTAATTAGTTTAAGAAAAGTGTATTATTTTATTATAATTCATTGAAAAAGCGCTTGAAGTGCAGCCTGAATGATTGAGCTCCACTGTATCAGTTGAATGTAAGGTGTTATCCTATAACCGTTTACGGTGTCAACTCACCTACTCTAACATCTGCTGTTGTGTGTCTTCCTCTATTTCACGCACGCACGCACACACGCGCACACACGCACGTGCGTGCACACGCACACCATGCACACACATATCACACACGTGCACGCACACACCCATACATGAGCATGCACACACATGCAAAGAGCAATGCAGCGCTGCACAGATCCATATTACGTGGTTACTTAGTTACAGTCCATTAATAAAGTGCAGGGCAGGCCAGTCACCAGTCAGAGGAGAAACAGCTGTGCCTTAACAAGGTCAGCGGAGGAGAGCGGCTCCGTAACGCTGCAGGTTCGAGTAGATGTGTGTTATAAACTAGCTTTATTTACGTAACAAATATATATTGCTACCGCTTTATGTTCTAGTGTTTTAAACACTTAAACGGTGTACACACACAAAACAAAACCAGAAATGATCAGCACCATTATTTTTTTAATGTACCTACACTCCTGAAGATGTTTGTTTTATAACCATGAAAAGCAGGTTGCTATTATTATTATTATTATTATTATTATTATTATTATTGTGATATTGCTGTGCATAAACAAGGGCGTAGCACATGTTGCAGATGTCAAGCAGCATGATCTCTCTCTTCCTCCGGGAGTCCGATTTACACCCACGCAGGCAAGCAGGGCTATAGGAGCCCATCCTCTGGCACCTGCTCCTCCACAGCTGGCCTGGCCTGGCCTGGCCTGGTCTGGTCTGGTCCAGTCTGGTCTGGTCTATTGTCTGGTCTGGTCCAGTCTGGTCTGGTCTGGCCTGGCCTGGCCTGGCCTGGTCCAGTCTGGTCTGGTTTGAGTTCACTGCGAACGTTTATGAACACGCGGTGGCACTGGCCGAAGCTTGACAGTCAATCTAATAATGTTGGCATGTTAGGCAATGCAAAAACTTTCAAATGTCATGTTCAAAGCAAACGCGTTCGCCTCAGTTTGCCAATGTTGAACGCACCTCTGGCCTGGCCTGGCCTGCGAGAAGGATTTCTGCTGTCGGAGACAGCAGGGGGGTTACAGGGGTTAACCCTCCAACAAGAGGCCGATTTACTGCCTGCAGAGGGGGGCCATCTATCAGGCTATCTCTGCGGTCCGACAGCTACAGACCACATATGACTTTCTCTGTGTTTCCTCAGATTTATTGATGGGCATCATACTATGATCTATCCATCCATCCATCTCCATCCATATGTCTATTTATTTGAAATAATACTATTTGACATTATCGTAACCACGGTAACAACCCATCTCATAAAAACTGCCAGAGCCGTCCAGCCCGGTAAAAAGTACGCATGTGACTCACAACTTACGAGAGGTTTGTTTGTTCATCTGTCAGCACGGTATATGCTCAGTGTGGGCATGCAAATAGAACATGGACCCACGTGATTTTTTATTGCCCAGTTAGCCGGTGTTTTAGCATTAGTGACGGGACGCCATCCACTGAAACAGAGGGAGAGAGAGAGGGCTAGAGAGAGGGAGAACAAATATATAAAACTATATGCATGTTATATTATCATGTATTAGCCTGCATATCATGTGGTAAAGGGTGTTTAATAAATGACCTGTGCAGAGATATATATATTTTAATAAGATGGTTGATGGAAGCAAGAGCTAAGGAGTATTTGTGTGTGCCTGTGCACGTGTGTGTGCATGAATGCATGTGCACAAAATGCAATCTGACCCTGCTATCCCAGAAGCAACAGCAGTCCCCCGCCCCGTCCCCCCTGCCCCTCCCCAGACACACACACACACACGCACACACTCGCACACACACACACACACACACATCAGGTACACATTGAAATACACGTTATACACATTCAACATTATTGCAGGACATAAACACAGGGCTGATGCAAACACAGTCATTGACACGGTCCTATACATTCACACACACACACGCACACACACACACACACACACACACCATTCCAAGGGGTTGGCAGCCCTATTAATACCGCACTTCAAGGACTAAGGCATCGGGCAGGATGCCATTAGATGCTATCTGATGCACACTTGTGGCTCCGCTTCTGTCCTCGGGGTGCTGTCTTTCACACTGCCTGCCAACCCAAATGCTCAGAGTGGTTTGATTCCCACAGTCGCTGTGGCCAACGCACAAATGTTTATCTGTTCATTTAATGGGAAGACGGGTGGCCTTGTCTGTTATTTAAACTGTACGGGTAGGCTACTAAATACTGTGAACACCACATTGAGTTGCAGTGGCTTGTACTCAATCTATAGCTCATTATCATGTGGAGAGCTATCTTAGTCATTCTTATTAACATACTCACTGTCTTTCTATATACTAGATGCAACGTATTCACGTGAAGAGGACAAAGAGGATAGATTGATTGATTAAAACGCAGGTTATGGATGTTGTGTAGGATGTTGTTTTACACAATTGTATTGAACAGGGTATTTCTATATGGTTATGTTTAGGGATGGCACGATCCAGTTTTTTCAGTCCCGATACCGATACAGATTCCTCGCACTTTGGGTATCGGCCGATACCGAGTACCGATCCGATTCCAGTGTTAAATTAAGTTGCAAAGTAAATGATAGCCTATTTCTATTTTAGGACTTAGATGCATTTTATAAACCTGCTGCTGATAGTGTGGCCTAGGTAGGTTAGGCATGGCTGATGCTTGACAGTAGACCTAAGAGTGTAAATTACTTTATTTGGATTGGACCCCTTGGATTGGTTACACATGTCCAATTGTCACCGATACCGATCCAGCTATTTGTCAGTATTGGACCAATTTCCGATCTCAGTATCGTATCGGTGCCGTCCCTAGTTTTGCTTAATAATTTAAACATGATTTAATGAATGTTAAACCATAGTTTGTAGCTTCCTATCCTCAGTTAAGTAATCCCGACAGACATTAAGTAATAACTTATGTACTGTATGTTAACACACGTATACAAAACCCCCAAACACTTTAAGTTTCTTAGTTTATAATGTTTCTGGTATTTTCTGAAGAGAGACAGCATGAGAATTCACAAGAGATACTTGATACAGCTTGTCCACGCTGTTCTAGACAGTTAAACTGGCCTCATATTAACTTTAAAACAATATTGTACTTAAACCCAGTCCAACTGTCCCAGTGGATTCACCAGTTTTCCTAACTCCGATATTTGACGTTGAGCCTAAAATAGATTACAAAATACACTTACGTGAGTCCAGGGCGATTCCATGCAGGATTCCACCAGCACCGGCAATTTACAGCAAATCTCATCACTCATCACACAACTACTACACAGAACAGAACGTTGAACAGGGAGAAGCCACCAGGGAAAAGCAGAGTCCAAATCAAGCAACCAGGAGGTGCCATTCTCTCCGCACTGAGACACAAGGTCCTCTCGGCATCTGTTTCTCGTCTAGTTGCTTCCCACAGGCTCATTGGGCCGACTAATACCACGTTCACAGGGCAGCGATGACCTGGGAAAGACCCACGTTTGCAGCTGGTATTAAAACCTGCTGGTAGACCCGCGTTCTCCTACTGGGCCAGTTTTTTATTTGTTTATGTTACCTTTATTTTACCAGGTGATCTCATTGAGATTAGAACCTCTTTTTCATAAGAGACCTGGCCAAAATAGCAGCACATATTCCGCAGAGTTTCGTGGTTATGGCCAATCATACACAATATGGAACACATACATTCAAACACCCAGGACCAGGAAACACATTTAAAGGCAGGATTAGTCATTCTCGAGAATGCTTCCTAACTTCAAGCCCAAATCAAAACCAATTGTGAAACCTGGGACATTGTTGTTGTGAGAAATATTCATTACTTTGTATTCCTATTTACGCAACAGGGCTGTGTAGAATCTCGAGAATCTGATTCTAAGCGTGTCATCCAAGATTTAAATTCATTAAAAATGATCAGATTGCACAGCTGCAAGTCTGTCTGGATATACCATGGCTGGAGGCATTGGAGTAGCTAAGTCCTCGTACCCAACTCTGTGCGGGCCATCTCGATCAAGCGAGCTTCCGTTTGACTTTGCATCAAGTTAACAGTCAGGACAGGCTTCAAGTCCAAACCACCAGTGATTTAAACTAATCAGCATTGTACTGGGAGCCATGGGTGTGTTTTAGGTGTGATGCTAGCCAGACGTTTCCTACAATCACCTGCCATGTGCTTTAAAAGTGCCTGCCTTTTCCAAACAGTTTTGAAATGGCTTCCCAGATGGTTGTGTAACAAACCATGTCAGGTTAACCTAACCACTACCTGCTCATTGCTTATTATAGTGTAACTGCCCCCTAACATGTGTTTTTGAATCTATAAACAAAGACACATCACATTAATATAGACAAATGTTCCATTTTTATACAAATCTGAAACGGAAAGTCAAATCCGTTAAAAACCACCCCACGACCTGACTGGTTTTCAGCGATACACTCAGTACGCTCATACGTCATCAAATTAAAATGTTAATGTTAATGTTAAATGGAGGTCCCCCTCTCAGCCCATTCCCTCCCCTCAATCAGCTCCTTTGCCCAGTTTTCAAAGTTGTAGCTTTGAAAAAGCTTGGTAAGATTCAGGCTCAGAGCTGGGCTGGAGTTACACTTTAATAATGCTATTATTAGTATAAGTACTATGTACTGAACTCTGCTTGAGTCTTGTGTTGAACACTTTCCCCTCCCTGGCATTCAACCTCTTCATTGTGAGCCAGCCAAATGACAAATCAGGAATGCCAATTTGAATTTGACAGGCATGCTTTCTAACTGTGGCTTTTTATGGCTGTGACCATTATCTGGTTAGTGTTATGGTCATTAGCCCATCAGCCCCTCACACTGTTGCTATTCACACGTCTCTGCTGAATGTAAATGGAGGGGAGGGACTCTGGTCGTAGCTCCGCCAGTGTCTCCTCCTCTGAGCCTCTCTAGATCTCCTCCTTAGTGGAATAAAGATAACATGGCATATAATGCGGTAAAAGCCCCGTGCCGCTGTTTAGGATCCTAAATTAATTCCTCCATAACTCCTCTTGTACCTTTAGGACGTTTCAAAGGAAAGGAAAATAAATCATGGTGTAGCGTGATAATGCCACATTATTAATGGCCTTGTTGGTAATCTGGTAAACTCACTGCAGGTTTCACAAAAATATAGTATAAAGTTAAGGCTAAAAAGAAATAATGGTAAAAGATATACTGTGTGTGGATTGAAAAAAGTTATTTGATGGAACTTTAAATGCATTTACATATATGTGTCTGACATTGGCAGACAATGGGGCATTAAGCCAAGAGGCTTGCACGCACATACACACACACACACACCTACACACATCTCGGCCCTCGCCTCTGATAGTTATCAGCTCTGGGCTGAACTATTGTTTCAGCCCCATGCTAATTACTTAGAGGATTGACCCTGGGTCAGGCTGTAGATCAGTAGTGGGTCGTGTGTGTGTGTGTGAGTGGGGCGGGGGTGTAACATTGACGATAGAGGCAGAATGGGGTGGTGGTGGTTTTAAAGATTTGTCATGTCTTACGTTTAAATATTTATTGAATATGGGTTTCCACTCATTTGCTGTTTTAACTCCTGTCTGAGCAAATACAAAGTGTTTCTATGGAATGTGTGTCTGTTTCATGTCATTCCTTCTGACTCTGTGTTTTGTCTGTGTTCTTTATTGTTGGGCTACACCAGATTAGCCTAGAGATAAAAAAGGAGGCTCTTCTCTGGTGCCTATAGCAGCGCCTCTCCAGTGTGCATGCGCATGTGTGTGTGTATGTGCGTGTGTGTGTATGTGCGTGTGTGTGCGTGTATGCATGTGTGTGCTTGTTTGTGTGTGTATGTGCGTATGTGTGTGTATGTGCGTGTGTGTGCTTGTTTGTGTGTGTAGGTGCTTGTTCGTGCGTGTGTGTGTGTGTTTGTGTGTGTATGTGCTTGTTCGTGCGTGTGTGTGCTTGTTTGTGTGTGTAGGTGCTTGTTCGTGCGTGTGTGTGTGTGTTTGTGTGTGTATGTGCTTGTTCGTGCGTGTGTGTATGTATGTGTGTGCTTGTGTGTGTGTGTAGGTGATTGTTCATGCGTGTGTGTATGTATGTGTGTGCTTGTGTGTGTGTGTAGGTGATTGTTCGTGCGTGTGTGTATGCATGTGTGTGCTTGTGTGTGTGTGTAGGTGCCTGTTCGTGCGTGTGTGTATGTGTGTGTGTGTTTGGGGGTCATGAGTCTTTGCCTACATACCACACCTAGCTTATCAACCTACGGATGGGTTTGGTATGTAAGTTTACATCCTCTGCAATTAATATGGCTTGAACACTATTATACAGTGACACTGTGCAATAGCAGTATCAGCATAATAGATTTAACGTGCGGTAAGGAGATGCTGGAGGAACATTGTTGATATTCTTCCTTAAAAAATCTCCAGCATTTCCAAAGCTATGGTATTGTGTGGTGCGGTCCACGCTGCTTTGTGTTCCTATTTACACATGGCTGTGTAGCAACACCGGATTATTTTACAGTGCACACAGAACGCTGAATGTGAAGGTGTTATAATCACCCTACCTTTACCACTAACCAATGTCATGACGGACCTCTATTAGATAAGAGCATAGAACTGTAGAACAGATAAAGAGAAGCTAAAACTTGTTCAGTGTGTTGATGTTGTCTCTCTGTGAAGGATGGAAAATATGGGAGAACTATATGGCACTTTGAGTTGAATTGGATCAAACGTGCCACGTAAACAGCGTCAGAACCGAAGGCATCACCTGGAAGAAAAGATATTTGCAACTCCCACCGATGTGTTTCCAGTGCAGTAACGCCAAAACGGCACTCTTCACTGTTGGGTTCGTGCTTTAGAAGGGGGAGGCCTTCTCTCCGGCTGCCACTGGCAAACAAAACATGTCCAGTGTGTGCATTCATTGCAATGCAAAGCTGATTTCCAATGGCTCGGAATCACTTAAAGCCCTACTTTCAATTACAATGTCATGAGCACTTCAAGTTGAAAAGGTCTTTAGAGCCAAGGGGAGTGGAACCTGCGGTGGAACTTACCATTAGACCAAAATGAAAACACACACACAGGATACGTTTTTCAGATGCTTATTTTCTAAATATATGGCCTATAAAAATAGACTGGAACCACATCAGCTGGTATAAATACGGGTTCAAATGTTGTCAGAATTTGTAGACTACTCGACGATTTTCTTCACAGAAACCTGAGGAGAGAAAGGATAGAAATGTGTGTGTGGAGAGAGAAATGGAGAGAGGAGAGAAAAGGAGAGAAAATTAGAGAAAAGGTAGAGAATGATGCAGACCTTTTCTATAGAACCTCTGAGCCCCCGCCTCGTTAAGCCTCCTCTGGTCACGGGTTGGTCGGGGAGCTCAACCCCTGTCCATTGATTGGTCGCAGCTTTCCAGCGCACAGGCGAAGCAGAACTCATAACAGTGTAGCTGAGGGGCACAGACTTTACAGCAGCGCCCGCAACGGAGCTACTAACGGCTCGGGAAAACGGGAACCGAAATACACTACACGGCATGTCCTGGAATTCCGTGTGACATAACGCCTACGTTGTTTGTTTGTTTTTTGCAGTGCCGTATTATATCGGCGATTTATTTTGGGCTTTCTTATTGCTAATTGTATGGGTTTAATGGCTTGGACCCGGACAGTCCATTAATCACTCGGAGTTCTTCTATAAGAGGGGAATACTAATCTGAAGTTGTGGTTGGACTAGCTACACACGCCGGGCAGTTCCCTCGTGGCTGTTTTGTGGACGTACAACTTTGTTGACTTTTCCAGCAGCAGTGGTGAACGGGACATAGAGCGATGCGTGTGGCGGTGAATCTCGATCCCCGGGCTCCCGGGACACTTTGGCTCGCCCTCATCCTCTTCTTGTTGTCCGGGTATTGCTCGGTACGAGCGTTCGGCGACGAGGTGGAGGAGATGACCTGCGACCCGATCCGCATCTCCATGTGCCAGGGTCTCGGCTACAACGTCACCAAGATGCCCAATCTGGTCGGCAACGTGTTGCAGTCGGACGCCGAGCTGCAACTGACCACGTTCACGCCGCTTATACAGTACGGCTGCTCCAGCCAACTCAAGGTATTAGACGTGAATAATGTAGAAAAACAAGTGTGTAACAAGTGTGATAATAACGAATACGTACGGATGCTATGTTAATAGTGCGTATAGCGTCTTATTAGAGAGGCACACGGCAAATCGCGTTTTATAGCCAATATAAAATACGTTGAATCACCAATACTGATACCATATGTGGAACAATATTCCGTATTTTTAGTATGCGGTTATTGTAACGGAAAGTTGGCTCCATTAAAGTGTTTGGCTCTACGGCACCCCTGCGTTCCCAAATGCGCGCAAAGATATTTGCGCATGCACGCACAAATATAGCAGTCGCGACCCACACATGGCTTCTAGGTTTAGGATCACAGTGTGCATTACGTGCGTGTGTGGGTGAGTGCGATCGCCTGTGTAGAAAGAGCACATGGCGGGGTAGTTAACGGCATGTTCACTGAGTCTGCTCCTGCCACAAACTTGCAGATTAATATCCGCAGAATTAATGACCCACTGCTAATTTTAACGAGAATGGCCTCTGACCTTTCCCATTCTGGGTTTGTGATGAACACAGCAGTATTTTAGGTCTTCAGCTGCACGGCGTCTGGCTGACAATGGTCCTCTCAGTATGACTAAACAAATGCTGCTTGTTTGCATGTACCATGCAACAAAAAAAAAAAAAGATTTGTCCCATTCTCACTCTTCCTGTCTGGGGATTTATTAAGCCTATAAAACTTGAGCTCAATTAGTCATATACTGTATGCCAGCTTGTGACAGTGAATCCCGTTTGTCCGTCTGCTGGCTGTCTCTTCTGTGACATGCATAATGAAAGCCTTTTAGTACATATAAACATATAGGCTTATATTAGTGGTATGTGTGGTAGACATAGCAACTGAAAAGTATTCTGCGTTGACATTCTGAGAAAACCTTGCTTCTTAAAGAAGTTGTCGGCACATGCATTTTTACGGTTTTATGTGAATAACAAATCACTTGTTACATGCACATACCAGTCGCACTCCTTCACATACACACAAGTGTGGTCCAAGTGCATGAGTGCCCCCCCCCACGCACGCACACACACACACACACTGGGAGGGAAAAGGGAAACCTCATCGTCTTACATTTTCTCTAATGGGAGTCTTCCTAAGCCGTAACCCGAGGAGCTTTTAGCTGTTAGCTCAGTTTACCAACGGTCAGAAAACACACACAATCTGTTACACACTTGTGACACTGGCAGTCAATTATGTGCACATGGGCACACACACACACACACATACATAGAAAGTGCTATTGCTCTGTCTCACGCAATCACACATGCATGCTATTTAGGTTTCGTACAACGCACACATTTGCTATTTCTCTCGTGTTTTTGAGCACAGACCTCTTTTATAACAGTTACAAAGGTCTCAGATACTGACTGGAGAACAATTCAGGAGTTTCTCTTTATTGATTTGAATAATTGTGAGAGCAAATCTGTTACTACCTGCTCCCCCTATTGAACCACTAATACCCCTAAATCACACTGTACCTCCTTTTGTACAGTGAATTTGGGTTCCTCAAATTTGAAAATGGAATTCACATTTGTTGTTTGTTATTACCAATATGTACAGATAGTATATACGGGCTAGACGTGTTGCTGAAGGATGCTTAAAGGTACATTGCATAATAAGGTACCCCATGTTATGCAATGTTTATCCAGGGTGCTTATCAAACCCTTTTACCAGAGTCAGATTCTCCATTCCTTTGCATTTTGTCTGAGTATGTGGCAATGCACATATATACTGTAGAATTTCTTGTTTCCTCATATTTCACATTAATGGCGTTCGCCAAATCCATGATTCAGTTGAACGTTCTGGGTCTCTCTAAAAAGTATGAAACGATGTATTAAGCTTGATAAATATTTTCACTCTGTAAACATCAGTGTAGTGCTTTTTCTCTTTGTCTAATGTTTATCAGAAGTAGCTATTCTCTGCAAGCTGTCGGATACCATGTTGTTCGCGGCTCTGACATGTTAGTATTCAGTAAAGCAAATAGTTGTATTGCTATGGTGTATACCGACTTGAACAAGCTGCCTATGTTACAGTAACATGGCTAACATTGCTTTAACACAAACGACAGACGTGGAATTTGTTTCAGAGCCGTTGCCGTGGGAGAGAAAACAAGTTTAGGGTTAACAAGGATTTCAGAGTGTTACACTGTACATGCCCCCAGTGTTATAAACTCCAGGGGTTGTGTTTTGAGAATTAAATTGTTGGCCACAATTTTAACAACAATGCTTTGTCGCGGTTGTGCAGTTTCCTTATTAGCACGCAAGTAGAACATTCTGCGTTTTAATAGCTGCTGTTGTACAACAGTGAGCTTACAGAGAACACAGCTATTGACATGCAAGTTGATGAGTGTATTATCTCCATAAATTATTCATTGACATTTTATATGACCTACAATAATAATCATAATAACTTTAATCTCACAAGATTGTTACTTTTTACTACTTTTTACTGACATTTAAACTAACAAAATTGCAAATATTTAACCCTATCCCCGCACCCACTTTCTCCGCAGTTCTTCTTGTGTTCCGTATATGTGCCCATGTGCACGGACAAGGTGCCCATCCCCATTGGGCCATGTGGCAGCATGTGTCTGTCCGTCAAACGCAAGTGTCTTCCCGTGCTCAACGATTTTGGCTTCGTCTGGCCTGAGGTGAGTCACTCTCCCGCATTTACCATTAACACCTGATAGCCTATATGTGGGCAGGGCGGCCTCTGTAGGGCTGTCTGGATCACATCCAACTTGTGTAAATGCATCTGTGGTTAACATATTGTATGTATGGCACGTTGTGTTAGCTGTCCAAGTATGTCATTTTAAAAAAGGAAAATTAATTGTTAGAAAAAAACCTGTTTTCAATTATGTTAGCACATCTGAAAATGGTTGTGCTGATTAAAAAAGCAATAATACTGGCTTTCTTTGGACTAGTATCTGGACCATCAGCATTTGCGGGTTGTATAATAGGCTCAAAATGGCCAGAAACAAATTCATTTCTTGTGAAACTCGTCAGTCTGTTTCTGAGAAATTAAGGCCATTCCATGCAAGAAACACTATTTCTGATCAATGTGCCGAAATAATATTTTAATGAACATTTTAAAGTTACCACAATCCTTTCAACAGTAGTGTATAGAGCAATGTGATATATAAATATAGCTTAAAATGAATAACACACTCACTTGTTAACGGGGATAATGCATAATGGGACAATGCACGGTTTTATTGTTTATTGGGATAAAAGTACTCAAGATTATTTAATTGTGCTGAATTTCCATTAACGGGATTATCTCAAATATCTTCACGAGTGACATTAAAGAGTTTTAACAATATGTTGATGATTATCGGGATAATAGCGATCACAATTATCTTGGCCTAGATAATTGTGAACCTTTCACAATGTCCAAAGCCTATGCAGAATCCAATGGACAACCTAGAGAGGTAATAAAACAAAATGACTACTGCAATAGTAAGATCCTCCAGGTGAATTAATGTAGCCTGTAGACATTCCTGGCAGTTTCCAGAAGCTTCTGGCATTCAAGCAGCTCCTCCCTAGCCTCGCGATACCATCCTGATCTCCCGAGCTTCAGTTGAATTTCGCCATGAGAGTCAGTCTGGAAAGCCTCGGAATCATTTTGAATGTGTCCGAGTAGGAACTGAACTTTCTAATCAGCGTCGTGTTTATAGATATACGGACGTGGTTACGGTGTGCCGACCATGGTGCCGACAGGGAAAACGACCAGATGGTTCATCCAATCAACTGCCACGTATTTTTTTGAAAGTACAGCCGTTCACAAACAGTTTCAATGTACGGCTCCCCAGATGGACTTGTGACAACAATTCCTCTGGCATGTCAGGTTAGCTCCCCCCACCAACTAACCAACTGTTTTATCGCCCTCCCCCCCCTCTTCCCGCCACGACCAGGTGCTCAACTGCAGCCTGTTCCCGCCGCAGAACGACCACAACCACATGTGCATGGAGGGGCCCGGCGACGAGGAGCCCCCCTACCATCACCCGGTGCGCCCACCACTGCCCCCGCAGGAGGAGGAGTGCCAGGCGCAGGGCGCGGCCCCCGACCAGTATGCCTGGGTGCGGCGAAGCCATAGCTGCGTCCTGCAGTGCGGCTACGACAGCGGGCTGTACCGGCGCGGCGCCAAGGTGTTCACCGACGCCTGGATGGCGGCGTGGGCCGTGCTGTGCTTCCTGTCCACCACGCTGACCGTGCTCACCTTCCTGCTGGACTCGCAGAGGTTCTCCTACCCAGAGAGGCCCATCATCTTCCTGTCCATGTGCTGCAACCTCTACAGCGTCGCTTACTTGGTGTGTGTGTGTGTGTTTAGGAAGCTATTGGATTGGATTATTACTATTATGATGATGCTGACGTCACACATCACCGCCTCCTCCCCAGGTGCGGCTGACCCTGGGCAGGGAGCGCGTGTCATGTGACCTGGAGGAGGCGGCGGTGCCCGTGCTGGTGCAGGAGGGGCTCAAGAGCACCGGCTGTGCCATCGTCTTTCTGCTGCTCTACTTCTTTGGCATGGCCTCCTCTCTCTGGTACACACACACACACACACACACACACACACACACACACACACACACACACACACACACACACACACACACACAGAGA
>JAODLL010078070.1:0-15931 GCA_026546735.1 Forbesichthys agassizii | reverse complement strand
GAGAGAGAGAGAGAGAGAGAGAGAGAGAGAGAGAGAGAGAGAGAGAGAGAGAGAGAGAGAGAGAGAGAGAAATTCAGCAAATTATATTTGTGTTGAGCTCTTGCAGCATTTATATTTTAGTTTTAACTTAACAGCTTTGAAGAGTACAGTGTGTGCTGAATACATATAGCTATATTGGTAGCTGAGTTTGAAAGAGAAGATAATTAAGAGATTAAATTTGGTATATGTAGTCACCGACTTCATATTGAGGTAAAGCAATGAAAACATGATCCACAGACTTCTGTTGAGTTGGCTTTCTGAAGATTTATGGAATTATTGACAAAAGCATTTAACCAACTGTAAAAATCTGTAATATTACATCATCATTCAAACTACAGCAATATGCCAGCTAAACACAAAACATATATTGGTGCCAATATTATTTTTAACATATCTTCTAAAGAATTGTAGCAGAGCCTTTCCTCATTTTTAAATTTGAATCAATATGATTTTACTAGTCTTGTCTTTGCTGGAATGCAATAATTTACCCGTCACTTCAAAAAAAGTGAAATGGAATTGCTGGATAAATAATATAATAAAGTGTTGATGTCAGTCAGTAAGTCTAAATGGGTCAGCATGCTTGCATTTTACAATAAACCCTGTCAAAACTCTACAGTTCCACCTATCCACATATTACCGTCTGAACAGAGCTAACAGTAACATTGTCTTTCCTAAGATGTGTTTAATAACAATGTATTAATGTGATGTTGACAAAATGAGGTGTGGCTTGTACATGTACATATGTCGTATTAAGTAAATAGAACAATAAGTAAAGGATAATAAATAAAATAACCAGACACAAGAGTCAAATGCATCTATATGAATGAGTGAACAATGGACATAATGTCCTAATTACATGGGGGAGAAATGTAAGTAAAGCTAATCAAACTTCACAACAAACATTGCCTGAGCCTTTAGGTTGTGGACTTTTGTCATCAACTAAATAAAAATAAAAATCTACACTATAACATTTGGATTTAGTTTTTTCCAATGTAATACAATATTGCGTGAATCAAAAACAGGAATATGTTTATTGTCTCTGTATTGCAATAGACTGCATCTACTAAATATATTTGCTAGTAGCTTGAACTATGAAGCATTGCACCATAGGTGTCTATAGACCCTTTTTAGGGGTGCTTAAGCACACCTACAATTATTTTCAGCACTCCTAAAAAAAAAAAAAAATACTTTAAATTGTATTTCTGATCGAATTTGAAAGTGAAAAGTTTCAGCCCTTTACAGTTAAGTTGTGCCCCCAGACCCCCTGCTTAACATGTCCCCTCACCAATGTTTAAACAAGACGTATGCCATCGCGAATGCAAACATAGATACATATTGATTATTGTCTCTTATTGATTGTTAGGCCTACAGTGACTTTTGTGATTTAGACATCTTTGCATGTACAGCACATTCTCATAAGGGGCTGAGCACCCATAAAGGTCTGATCCTTGAATCTTCCCTGTATTGCACTATGGACTTCTTTAATATAATCTCTGTGAAACCTTCATCAAAACCTGTACTTCAAATGAACCTAGTTGAATGTCATACTCAACCGCTCTTAAGTCTCTACAGTACACCAAGTAGAGCACACTCATACATCAGAGAATAGCTGTACGGTATTCTCACCTTCAAACTAAAATGGGTTCAGATACAGTCCATATGGAACTCTACTTTTGGGTAGACAAGTCCTCTGACTAGAGTGAAAGTGTCAGTGTAGAATGGACACAGCAGGAGGGTGGGTTGGCCTTGTGTTTCTTCCTAGTGGAAAAGATCAGAATATCTGTTCCGTCCTAATCTCCACCGCTGAACGTGCAAGCACTTAAGCCTGGGTAACGTAGCCATGATTACAGATGATTACGAATAAGAGTACCTGCGTGGGCGGGAGGTTGCTTGGTGCAGAGGTGGCCTCGAAAATGTTGCCTGCCTCTTTCGAGACCGATGTCGCCATCACCAGGCACACTAAATGCAACAGGGCAACTGCTATGCAATGACTACGTGTGTTTGACTGCATTCCTCGTGTTGATTTGAAACACAGAACGCACACCCCTTCTGCGTCCAAGCACTGAATGTCTCACACGTGCATGTTATACCCCCCCCCCCCCCCCTTACAGAGGGGTATAACATCCTTTACTCTCATAAAGTGTCCTAAATGCCCCCTGCCCAAACAGACTCCCACACCTTTTGCCTTTCAAAATATAAACAGAGACTGAAGGAAGGACTATATTATAAAACAAACCAGGCGTGTACCTTTAAAGCTGGAGTCAGCGATGTTGGAGAAAGATTGCCAATATTAGAACAAAACATTAAACCTCTCCATCTTTAAGGGCTGTGCTATTGTGGTTCTACGTGGAAATACGGGGACTTCCGTTTGTTACCTCATCAATCTCGCTCACTAGACAATGATCACAGTGGCCTGCTGACCTCTTGGTTGTGCTGGCCTGCTTCCTGTGGCAGAACATGGTGGCGGTGCTCGCAGCCGCTCCCCTGCCTTGCTCAAGGACTATGTCCCACAGGGCGGGGTCACTGGGCCGTGCTGCGCTGAACATCAAGCTTTTCTTCACGACGGCTCTGCAACACACACACACACACACACACATGCGCGAGCACACACACACACACACACACACACCTAAGTCTGCGCTGCCATGATTGGCATATTTCTGTTCACGCTGGTCTCGTGGGTAAGCTGGTGAAGTTATTGGTGCCGAAGTGTCTTGAGTATAATGCTGCATAGCTTTTACTTATTTGTATACTCCCCAGAGGTGGTAGAAGCAGAACAGCCAATTGATCGTAATTTATATATACAGCATATAGGCTAGTAGCAGAATACATCCAAGTAATGTTTAAGCTGTACTAGTAACAAGTGTAGCTAAAATATGCTATTTCTAATCATTTTAAATTATGAAATTTCTGAAAATCCTCTCGATTCGTCCTTCGCTATGCCCACTTTGAGAGCCGCTGCTCTGTGCATAATACTTTTTCAGCCTATTTGTGTGTGTGTGTGCGTGTGCGTGCTGAGCAACATATGGCCTAGAGCATACGCACGTGAGATGTTTGTGTAGGCCCCATCTGTACCTAACGAGGGGTGTCTACAGCACTGATGTGATATGTAGCCTGCTGCAACCAGACACAGATATCAGCGGGAGTGCAGCCATTAGCTGGCGAGACGCAGGCATGGCTTCATCGGACGCCTGCTTCAGTAACATCACGTCACCCCGCTCATTGGTATAAAGGATAAGACATGAACAGGGCTCCAAAGAACAACAGGGTATTCTCTTAGGGTTTTCAGGCTATATTTTTGCTCAGATATCACCACAGATATCACCACAACGGTAGCATTTCATTGGGCTGTGGTTTTATTTGAGTTTTTTTGTATTTATTTTGGGGAATGAGCTGAAAGACTTGATGATAGGCCAAATGGATAATACTGTAATGTAAGCCTGCATTTCCCAGTCAAGTTCATATACAGCAAAGTACGACATGTAAAAGGACATGTGCTGAACCTGTACAGGACATGCTGAATCATTCTATTTTACATATATATGCTTTGCACTGTTTCTCACCCGAGAAGAGATTGGAAAATGCCACAGCGGTCAACGGTCATGCGCTTTTGATGGAATCCTACAATATATACCACACCAACCACTCTAAGACATATTAATCCTTTGTTGTCTTATCTACGGATGAAATAACCTATGAAGGACTGCAAATGTCTGTGTCATACATACATAATGTATGACATTTGGATTGAATTTGAAATACATTACCCACCAGAACCAATACTCATTGTGTTAGGGGGTTAAATTACCACTAAATAAATGTTATGTTTCTATGCTGGTACATCTCTACAGCATTCACAACATTTAGCAGACACTTTTATCCAAAGAGACTAACATTTGTCAGTATGCATACGTACTGTATCTGTTTAGAATAATGACAGCATCATGTCATCACTGCTAAGATTTCCAATATGTAATTAAAACGTCAAAGATAATTGAGAATACATTTAAATGATACAATTATTACAATTAACCTAATTATTAACGCAACACTTTTGTTTTGCCCCCATTCATCATGAGCTGAACTCAAAGATCTAATATTTTCTCTACGCACACAAAAGGCCTATTTCTCTCAAATATTGCTCATAAATCTGTCCAAATCTGTGTTAGTCAGCACTTCTCCTTTGCCGAGATAATCCATTCACCTCACAGGTGTGGCACATCAAGATGCAGATCAGACAGCATGAGTATTGCACAGGTGTGCCTTAGGCTGGCCAAAATAAAAGGCCATTAACACAGATTTATACAGATTTGTGAACAATATCTGAGAGAAATAGGCCTTTTGTGTACATAGTGAAAGTATTATGCTGCGTTCAAATGGAACTCGTGAGCTCGTGACTACGACATGGGAAGTCGTGTACATTGAACCTTGCGTTCAAGTGGTTAAGTCGTGTGGAGACCGTTACTAGGAAACGTTGACATGGACCCTGAAATACGTGTAGTTCTTTTCGCTTATTTTCTAGATCTGACTTCCCGGTACTTTGTATTTCAACAACATATGGAGGAACAAGAGATGAAACAAAAATTGTGACATATTATATACTGTATATATATATATATAACTTGTTATGTTATACTGCCAGCCACTATATTATGTCAAATAATAGCCTATTTGTACTCTACCGGTTGCCTACATATTAACTGTCATATCAATCGATTCTGCCATTTTCTGAAAAAAGTCTGGAAACACGTCACAACTCAAGAACTCGGCACTTTCAGATAATTTCCACTTACGATGTTGTGAATACCACAAAATGTGGCGTTCATTTGGACTCTTCTCGTGAAAATGGTCATTAAGTTCAGCTCATGATGAATGGGGGCAAAAACAATAGTGTTGTGTATATAATTGTGTTTAGTGTAATTAAAAATGTGCTAAAACCATATTGGTCTTGTCACAAGCATATCTCCACCTCACATACCCCTTCCCATACGTTGTGTGTCTGTGTGGAATGTTTTAGTAAAATAATGTGTTATACTAACCTTTGATATAATATACATTTGTCCTGTTGACAATATTATATGTTTTAAATGCACCATCAGAAGCATAAGCCCATGTCTCAGCAGTTGCAGCAACATTTCTTGAATGCTAATTTGCAAAGACATATTTACCAATTTGAATCAAGCAAGCCAGTGTGACCTGAGGAGGTTTTAATCTCCATTTCTTCCTCAGAGTGAGTTCTAGCTGTGCGACATGACCTTATGGTAGTGTTCACGTGCATGCACAGACAACATTCACATGCACACTTTATGTCTTGATTGTAATGTGGCAAACGGAGCTGAGGCCCCAAAGGCACACCAGGTAGGACACGTAAACAATATGGTTTAATTAAAGAATGCAGGTACACACAATAATCGACAAAGGACTGGGACTACACTAGGGTTTATATGCACAAGTAGACAAGACCATTGGACAAGAAGGGGCGCAGGTGATATACTTGATTACCTAAAACACAGGTGGAACACGATTCACTGCTCCGCAAAAATATTTAATGTTATACTTGGCTCAAATGGTGCTTCTGGGTGCTTATGTACATATATTCTTTTCAAACAATGTCAATTGTCAATAAAACCAGTGCACTAGTGTCGCAGCTGCAACGTCATCTTTCTAAATGATTAGAATCTTGTGCTTTACTGCGCCAATGAACAAATACTTTGTAAGATAGAGCCGCCATGTTCTTCCTTGTGTCTATCTGTTAATAAGCATATGCCTAAAACACACTGAGAACAAGGGAAATCACGGGACAAGGAAGGACAAAACATTAAACCGATAGCTTGTTGCTGTTAGAAAGGCTTAGAAGATGTTATAAGATAAGTATGTTTTATATATCGAATAATTGCAAATATGTATTTAATTTACCATCACCATTTGCATTTTATTGTCCAACAAAAAATAATAGCTAAATGATTTCCTCTATTGGCAGATGATATCAGGAATAAAACAAAACAAACAAAATTTAAAAAAATAAAAGATTTATTTGCCAACATAATGTGAAATTAGTCATTAGCGTGATGGTTCACTGTGGCCACATTTTGACAGGCAACACAGTCTCTTTCGCACACACACACACACACACGCACACACACACACACACACACACACACACACACACACACACGCACACACACGCACACACAGTCACAGCACTAGCTGCTGGAAGGATTTCTAAAACACTGTCAACACTGTTTCTGTATTTCTTGTGCCCACATGCCAACAGTCACATGACTGTCAATGCTGACATGTTATCAAAAGGCAGGCAGTCAGACAAATCAATGCATGAACAGACAAGGTCAATCTCCAAGGTCATTTGCCTCACCAACACAGGCAGACAAACAACCAGTGCTTTGTGCTTTGCCTTAACATGAAATATGGACACTAAACTTATGAAATCATTAGAATAAATTAATTAGTCTTGGCAAGGTTTAATGATTTATACTGTACTGTAGGACCACACAACCCATAATCCATAGATGTTTACATAAACCACCAAATAAAAATTTAATAAACATTTATGGATTGCCAAAATTGAGGCTTAACTTTGCAATGATCATTGGATTTTCTCAAATTAAGGGATACTTAAGGTTTGTTTGATTTAATATGCTGACCTTCAGAGAAATGTGTCACAACTGGATTTGGATTTGCTGTAAATACAGAATATATTTAGCCATTACCCAAAGCAAGGTGATCACATCACAGGCCACGACCCTCTAGACAATTGTATTTATTATATAATATTATATGTTGATAATTTCACTAAAACCTTTTTGCTGATTAGTTGTTATATTTTGTGTATTTTATAGTTCCATAATTGACAATGAAACGTCAGAAATTCAATGTGCTGAATAATATCAGGTGTGTGCAATGACACCGCCAATAGAATGCAACAATACAATTCACACACACACACACGCACACGCACACACACACACGCAGGCAGTAAATCCTGGCAAGCAGCCCAGATCATCCCTATCCCAAAGGGTAACCCTCTGGAGTCATTTTCAATCACGGCCACAGACAATCCCGCCTAACCCCTGGGAGAGCACTCAGACTTGGGGCCAGGGAGTAGAGTGGATCACAGATTTCTCCCAGGAAGAATCAGATATTTAGCAAAGCTCCTCGTCTTGGAGCTGGTCTACAATTGGACACCACAGTCGGGCTGGAATCACTGGCCTACACCCAGTAGCAGCAGAAGTGCTTCTGTAACGTTTCTCAACCCATGACCTTGTGCCAGAACAATGCTTCTCAAACACACCTCTCAAATACCATAGCAGGACAAAATATACAGCACTGGCATTCAGACGAGGTTTGGGATAGATCGTTATTTCTAAATTGTCAACGAAACAACTTTTGTCAAACACGCAATGACTCTCTGCCAAGCAAGTGTATAAGTTTGCTTCCCAAAGCTAGCAGGAGATCAACGCACAGGTGGGCTTCCATATCTCTGTGACTGTCTGTGCGTGTGTGTGCGTGTGTGTGTGTGTGTTTTCCTAGATGCATAGCTGCGTGATTTGTGAATGTCTGGCATTTTGGCAGACAATGGCGGGGCGAATCATTTGAGGACATTTTGCCAATCGTTCTGATAACTAACCTGAGGGTCAGCGAATATTTTATTTTGGTGCCTGTTGCTTCGCTGGCACACAGTTTTAAAAAAAAACACGGCACATTGCTATGGGGTAGACATGTTTGTTATCACAGTCTGCCACTGTACCAACAGATAAAAGAGGATACTGCTTTGTATTTCAAACATACAAACAAACAAACAGTACAGTGAATAAAACCTTTAAAATATAATCCTCACTGAGAAGACTTCACGCCGTACTGATCTGAAGAATTCTAATAAAAAACAATTTCACTGAGGTCTGTGATGTGCATCGAAGGTGGCGCACATAGTGATTCTCAAAACAGATTGAACTGTGTGCTTAGGCCCAGATAGAGCTGTGTTTTTAATAAAGTTTATTTGTTTTCTTGCTCCATTAAATAGATCCATTATTTATGAAGCCAAATATCCACCCTTGTTCAGATGTTAATGGGATGTTATGCTATGAGAGCCGACAGTTTTCCCGTCTATGGAAGAGCGCTCTCCCCAGTAGAGAGCGGTGTGAGTAGATTGCCGGCAGACAGAATAGAACTGCTAATCTGTGTAGATAGTGGAACTATCGGGCTACATGTCGAGTCACGCCACCTTTGGCGCATGCTACCACTTTGGTGACGCGCCCTCATAGCTATTCAAGTGGTCTTAAGTAACCATTTAAATGCATGAAAGGTATCCTTGACTAAGACAGTCAGGTATACATCATGTTAAATTCACATTAACTAACTCTTGTATCACTCATGTGCTCAAATAACAGTAAAATGCATCAATAATTTCCCTAAGCTCTTGTCCACTGTGGTGTGCCCTTAGTTATACTGAAAGTATGCCTGATGCCTCTGACAATATCAGTTAATTTTCCCTGGGAATAATAAACAGAACACAAACATTAAGGAAAATGGCTGTGCAGAATAAACTACCTCCATCACACAAAATGTAAAATGGGGCATGCGCAGAGGAACATAACCAGGAAGTCTAATTGTTTACATTGTAGAATTCTTCTTTAAATCGGGTTATTGAGTGGGTTATACTACCTCTCTGCTTCAGAATGAAATGTCAATTGGGTTGGCCATTTCTCTTCCGATCGCAGTGTTTATAGGGAGCATTATCTTCCTGGTTGGACATTTAACCAGATTCCAATCAGAATATAGGGTCCATGTAAACACAGCTAGTGTATGATGATTCAGGATGTTGGCATACTTTCCCAGTTAAACTGGTTCACGTAAATATCAGTTTGTCCTCTACATAGATCTCTGCCCCCCATAGGGAGGCACCAGACTGCATTTTGGCCTGGGGACTTCATCAATAGCCATCAAAATCATCTGTCAGAGTGCCTAATGCAGATATGGCAGCAGAATATATCTAGGTTCTAGGTTAGATCACTCATTCTGTCAATTTATTGTCTCACTCACCCTGACGGTCAAGGCCTGATTGTACCCACATTTTGATTAAAGGCACAAATCATTTTGTAAAATATTGCAATGTGTAAAGTTTCTTAGAACTTTTTATAACTTTTAAATAGCTTTCTGTTTACATAGAGCAACATCACTCAATTGCATTACTTGTATGTGCACAAATAGGCTAATAAAATCAATACAGTACATTGAAATGATTAACCTTGGTTTCTTTTGTTAGGTCAAAAGACATTACTATGGGAAAATAAAGTGATTGTAAAGTTAAATATATACAATTATTTTGTATATGCATTGTATTATTAATAATATTATTATTCACATTCACCACCATCTCTCCCAAGGCTGTGCAATGTGGGGGCAGCAATATAGAGAACAGCAACATTATATATGAGTAACACTCACCTGAGGGTAAATTTCTCAACTGTGGAGGTGCCGGACAGGAAGACAGAAAATGTCATCGTGTCTGTCGTCTTCAGGGGCTTGGAGGTGGTCTGCACCACAATGGTGCCCCCTAGCCTCAAGCGAAGCAAAGCGGGGTTCCCAGGCGGCGCTGTGAGCAAATTGACACTTCCTATTCTCCTCATGGGGGTCCCAGAGCACCCATGACCGCCTCGCTTGCCGACGCCCATGTGCTGCAGACTATCCTGGGGTACGCATTGCCCGGTAAGCTCCCTCCTGCTCTGGAGGTACACCTCCACAGTGTTCCCCTGGAGGCCTCTCTCTCCCTCTCCTCCAGCTTCACGGCTGCTGCTGGAGGACCGTTTGGCCGGGCTGAACCAGGCCGGCTCCGGCTTCAAACGGGCCAGACAGAAGCCTCCCGGCGCCACCAGGCAAGCCCCACGCACCTCCCGCGTCTCCCAGAAGGCGTATGCCGTGACGCAGTGTGCTCCATCTCCACTCCCCGCTACGTCTCCGCTCCCTGGGCCTCCATCGGCCACGGCAGCGGCGGGCATGTGGAAGAGGATCTTTACTATGGGGGCTACAGAATGCACCTGGCGAGAAAGCATGACCGGCAACAGCTTGCACTCCCCCAGGATGAGATCCGGAGGGACGGGCGCGTCGATGCTCAGAGGCCCGTAGGTGGCGTTGACCACTGGCCTGAGGGGCCCTGACCAGGGGCCCGTCACCAGGATGTTCCGCCTCTCAACCTTGAGGCTGGAGTTCCCCGGCCATGGCTGCTCTGGGCGGCTCTGCCTCAGGAAGACGTGTTCCGCATTGAGGACCTGAATGCCCACCGAGGGGTAGACTTGGTAGGAAAGGGTATGAGAGAGCCCAGTGTCTTCAGATACCTCCTGGCTTTCTGCCACTAGAGGGGGCAAACACACATCAAGGTTTTAGTGAAAACAGCATATTTAGCTCAAAGTTGCCCGGTCTTGTATCGCAGAGCCAGTCTTTACTTATGTAAAGTCTGGGACACAGCGCTGGTACTTTGATTGACATGCACATCAACTACGTAACTCACGGTCAAAGTCGGATGTTAAACCGGAACTTATACAGAGGAATTTGTTGAGAAACTTACCAACGCGACTCTGGTTGTTATCAGGTATTGTTCTGTTAGATAAGTAGGCTACTGTTAGTGCTTAAAATATGTAACTGAAACTAGTAAATAAAGCAGGCTACTGCATTACAGTCGCACCATAGTAACAGATACAGACTTCGTGAGTGACAATGCTAACAGCCAATTATAATCGACGTCTCAATTTCGGAAACCGATGTTGAGCATACAGGGGGTCTATATGACGTTCGGCACAATGTGACATAGCGCTAATGGATGAAAGAGGCTGAGACTAGAGTATCTGCAATGCACTGTAGGTTTTATAGTGTTCAAGACTTGCATGTTGACCACAGCAATGTGACTTTGTCACATTTTACTTTTTTATACTGAAGAAATGATGACCGAGGTCTGTTGGCTGTAAATATAAAACCATCTTGCATTTGACAACATTTTCTTGGTCACTGATGTGACGTCTAACTTTGACACTTTTGCTGATGCTATTTCTGCACAAGAAAGCAATGCAATGCCACATAGCCTTCATTATGTATTTGGTCTTTAAAATGATGTTGGCTACTAATCTATGCATATAAATACATTAAAACATGATGTTTCAAATTGTCAAAACAACACTTTAGCCAATCCAAAAAGCAGTCAACTAATATTGTAATCAGCAACAACCAGATAGCTTTGCAGGTTATCTTTAAACAAGCCTCTTTAATCCCACAGCTTTCTCTCATGGCAAGACCCCAGCATGCACTTACTGTCTAGGTACAGGCAGGCCAGGAGGTGGGCAAGGCAGATAGGTAGCATTTTATGTGGATGCATGGAAATAATATCAGTAAATGGATACAAAGAGGGCATGAGACAATGAATCCTCAGCCACCCCTGAAAACCCCAGAAAGTATTGCATCAAATATTAGTTACACGCCATAAACCTAAATAAAATCCACATACTGTAAAAAAAATAAAAAAATACTATGCGTTTAGTTAGAAATATAATAATATATATTGTCATGATTTATGTGCATTCCAAACTGAATATGAATAATTCGTATTTAATTATGCTTGAAGTTGTATTGGTGGTTACTCAAGGTATTCGTGTTTCATCATGTTCTGTTTTTTTACACACGAAAATCTACTCTCATATACCTTAAATGTACTTTTAACTTAACTTTTTAACTTGTTTACTTTCACTTTGACTTCACAACTTTTACACCAGGCGCACCATAAGGGAACTATGTCAATGATGCGATAGCCTAGTAAAACGTACTGTGAATCCTTATTATTAGCCTACCTTTCATAACAGCCGTAAAGACAACCACGGCGCGGATGAATCGTCGGTAAGGAATACTGCGCGTCATTGTGTTAAGGTGACAGCCAACAACAACAGCTCTCCAACACGCATGCACGAATGCTTTCGGTCGCGTACTACTCCTTTGTAAAATCCTGGGAATTAATATTCACAGTGTTGTGATTGATGATGTTGCTCGATACTGCAACTCCCTCCCAGTCTATAAAATGTATAGAAAAACGCATTGACGGGCCAAATTTTTCTACTCGATTCGATTACTTTGTTCTGAGGACAGTTATTTTGTTGTCTCTTGTGGGTATTTTGTTTCTTGGCATTAGAAATAATTCGTTACCTCCGGGAGCGACACAATTTATGTTACAGAACAGCAGCATCTGACACACGGGACAGAAAATCTGTAAACATTTGCCGTCTGTCAGATTAGAGAAAACCACGTGTGTAATCGCTTTTACGGGGACGGTCAATGGGATCAGATTTCCTGGCAATTTAGATATCTCAATATAGAATATGGTTCTATCTAGACCAATCATGTTCACATCTAGAAAGCAAAAATACATACTGTTATTGCAACTCTGTAAATACATCACGGGTCATATTATGTGAATGAGTTTAGACGTTAAACCTAGATACGGTAAAACCATAGATACGGTAATAAAGTAGGCCTAATTAAAGCCAGAAACGTCAATTGATATAGGCCTACTTCACACAGGCTACTTCACACAGGCTATATATATATATATATATATATATATATATATATACACACACACACACAGTATAATGCAGTCTATAGCCTATGTAGCCTACTTTGAGTGGCCATTGCACATTTTCCAGTTTCCCACACTATGATGTGGGACGCTGAGTGCGGCTGTAGTCTTAACTGCACCAGCAGCACATAGAGTGTTCTATGACAATGCACGCTACGTGCGTGCCCTGCTGTACCATACTGCCAAGGCTGGACAGCTGATGAGTGGTGCAGTTCTGCAGCTCTGGAGCGAGCTGTGGGTTACGGCTCATCAACGCTGTGTCATTCATTCTGGAGCCACATACGTCCGACTATACTGCTGACATCAGATTTACAGGACAGCGAGTACACCTACAGGATTTAATGAGCCGAGCCAACAGTCAGATTGGTTCGCCCCCTATCTGTCTGTTCATGTGTTTAAATGACTTGCCAGTAGTACCATCATCACTGCTTGATGGTCACTGTTGGTGTACATCCACAGCATGTGCCAGGCTGCTGTTTGCGTGTTTGCAAGGACACCTGTGTCAACAGCACTTTATGCCTGAAATAAATCTCCATTGCGGACGTAAAATATATTTGACAACAAAACGCAGGTTGTCCAGTGACTCAGTGCTTGTGTTTCTATTTTTTTTAGAAGAGCTGACATCAGTGCCAAGGTGACAGTGTGCATACAGGCTGCAAAGGGAAATAAATGCTTCCTCTTCTGACATTGAAGCTGATTAAAATAAATATCTGTCTTGGAGAGACATTTATAGAATATCTAAATGTCAATAAAATCGGGGAGTGCTAATGGAGCAAAGAGAATGCCTTGTAATTCATCATGAGTTATTTATTTGTATTGGCTTTTTGTTTGAAACCAGAAGTTTTATTAAAGATTATTTTTTTAAGCAATAATTAAAGCTGTCAATAAAACTATACTCAGAGCATTACAAATAATATTTTGGGTCAGATGCAGTACAGTAGGTATCAAGAACAGTGATTTTACGGCAGCTTATTTATGAGCAAATTGCATATACTGTAGTATATTTTTGATAGTGGACCAAACTCAACATGGGGAAGCAGAGCTTCCAGTTGAATATACTCATTACCATGGGGACTGCCGAGAGGTCAAACATCGGGCCTGTAATTAATCAGTTATTGACTGTACTTTCTCCACTTTCTGAACACTAAATCAAATATCTATATTTTATGTGACAGGGTAAAGTGAAAAGTGGAATTGACTTTTGTACTCAGATGATGAAGACAGTTTCATATTGGTTCACCAAATCATCCTGATGTTTACGTTAGAGGAAGTGTGTGCATTCATAATATAGGCATACATAAGTAGTACATAATATGAAGGATGATGTGACATTCATTAACACACAGGATATGTTAAATATGAACAAAAACAATGTGTTTAACAAGAGATTACACTATTTGCGTGTATTTACATCCTTAGATCTATAGCTCGATCAAAACATCCAATATTCCTGGTACTGTCCGTGGTTGCATCGTCTCAACTGATTCAGCCATAATTCACTTTACAGTATTAAATGTCTGCAACAGCATGCGCACAGCATGCAACCTATGTAACTGTAACGCACCATACACGTGTTATTTAACAACGAAGTGAATTACGGCAAAACATTCACATCACCACAAGAATCCACAACCAAGATAGTCAGAACTCTAAACTTAAACATACTTATTTATTAGAATAAGCTACAAGCTACAGTATCACCAGAGGTGGAAGAGATGCATATAAGCCACCGGTCATAGTTGGTCAGAATTACACTCTAAGCACATCACATCTAGAACACACATCACTTAGAGCTAGATTGGTTCATAATGTAATGTATACACAACGGTGTAAAGAACACTCAAGACAACAGAGGCCATAACAGCATTTATGGAGCTGCCTGAGCTGGCATTAGAACAAACTTCTTCCGTATTTCTTTGATCTCCAGGGAGTGCTGGAGTCCATAAGCAGGTCGTAAAGCAGCTTTTATACCTGTGTAGTGCTGCTCTGTGCTGGAGCCAGCCTGCCAGTCAAGAAGTCAGACAGCCAACCTATGTACCAGACATCCAGTTAACCAGCCATCTAACCAGACATCTAGCCACCCAGTTAACCAGCTAACCAACCATCCAACCATCCAGTTAATTAGCTAACCAACCATCCAACCATCCAGTTAATTAGCTAACCAACCATCCAACCACTCAGTTAACCAGCTAACCAACCATCCAACCACCCAGTTAATTAGCTAACCATCCAACCACCCAGTTAATTAGCTAACCAGTGATCCAACCATCCAGCTACCAACCAAACATCCATCCATCAGATCAGAGGTCCTCTTGTATGTCCTCCCCACACACACACACGCGCACACACATGCACGCACACACATGCACGCACAGGCACATGCTCACACACACACACACACACATACCCATACCACAGCATGCAGGCGCAGACAAGGATGAATGTCCAACACTTCGCTCCACTGCTATGCCCGGTGTGAAGCCAGTGCTCCACTCAATGAGCCTCTTGGTGCATGGCGGCCGTGCACGCCAGTCCCCCGTCTCCCCTGGATGGGGGAGAGGGGAGAGAGGGAGGGACACCCTGGAGGAGTTGCTGGTCTGGGTGGAAAATGTTCCTGCCAAGAGGGTGCCCTCAGAGAACAGTGATGGACAGTGAGCCTCTAGCCGTGCAGAGAGAGATGGACAGGCTACACAGATAGAGCAGGTCTGAACCAGGTTCCTCTCCTATATGTGCTGACAGTGGGGTTGTATGAGAGTTGTACAGGCACATCGTGTTGTCTTATTGGCTTGACTAGCTCTCCTGTGGTCTTCGTCTTTAATTATAAAACAGTATAGCCTATTTGTCATTATTGCTGATATTTACACTAAATGTAGGAAATACATAATTAATAGCAGACCAAACATTGTCAAAGTGTGGATTCCAATAAATAAACATCAAATATAAAATGCAATGTGATTGTAGAGTTTGAGTACATTTTTATTTACCATGTCGTCAACAAAAGTGTTCAGTATGCCTGAGCTAACGGGGATATATGCTTTGTGATGTCTGGAGAGCAAAGAGGATTGTGTTGCTTGTTTACACTATAGAAGACACACTGCAGAAATGTCCTCCCCACTCTGCCAGCTTCATGCAACAGTTAGGACACGCTTGGTTTAGCAGAGCAACAGCTAACACAGTTAGCAGTGATTAGCCAGAGAAATGTCCAGCACAGTCTATGCAAATAATGTAACAAGCAATCCTAGATGCCACAGAGAGTGCTAT
>JAODLL010078059.1:2500-15932 GCA_026546735.1 Forbesichthys agassizii | reverse complement strand
TATATATATATCAAGACATTTCATTAAAAAGTGTTAGCCTAATTCTACAACAATATTTATACTAACATAATCCCACTTTTTGAATAAGCATATGTTATCACTCCATTGCAACCATCTACATTCTCGAGTATACTAAAGAAATTCAGTAGCCTATGCGCCTAATATCTTTATACAATTATTTATTAAAGAGCCACTAGATGGCTCTAGTTGACAAACAGCCATCTTAGAGTATTACAACTCACCTATAACCTCAGAAAGCCTACATCTACTGAGACAAAGGGCAGGTGTGTGCTATATAGCCTATCTGGGATATTCATTATTCCATTGGTTTACATTTGTATGTTATTAGAAGTCATTGGCCTTTCACAACTTTTAATCATCTGTGTATTAACTAATCATAGCTAATTGTTAATATTTCATTAAAGATAGCTTTCTAAGGCCTTTTCGAAAATATTAGCAGTCATGTTCGTTGCGTCTAAAACATGTTTCAGCAGTTATCTGTTGAAAGGCTCAAATCTATTAACGTGCCAACATACACGTAGTATGATCCTGCTCCCTATCGTCTGTTATCTGTCTATCTCCCTGTCCACAAGTCTACGCTGCTTTTCTCTCACACCCTCTTACAAATCATTCCGTTCTGGATGCACACACACACACACACACACACACACACGCACACACACACCCACACACACGCACACACACACACACACACACACACACACACACACACACACACACACAACACTTCCTGCGTAGTTAAAGCTATATCCACTTGTTGAACTGCCCAGTGTGTATCCCATAATATACCTGTAGCAATAGTCTTAGCCAGAAGGTCTGTTCCACTTCCTGTCTTTCCAAACCACCTGTGTGTCAACTGTTTTTGGCCAAGTAAAGTAGTCAAATAACCTTGCATGTGGCTTTACCATGTCTGTCTGGCCACAGTTCCTGTTTTTATGGAATAGTATGGAGCCAGCCAGCCACCCTTTGACCCCATAATGTGCCTCTTTTCTCCATATTTTCTTTTTATGGATTTCACATTTATTTACATTTAGATTGTGATTGATTTGGCCATCATCCAGGATGCAGTGATATTACTCAGAAATACTAAAGAATACTATAAAATATGTCCTGACTGTTTACCCTTTCTTATTTGCACACATTCAGTGAGGGGGAGACACTGGTTGTGTTTGTGGTCTCAGTTTGAGTAACATTGACTGACATTATAAGACCTGAGAGGAAGTGAAGTTCATGAGACCCTCTGCTTATTGGAGGGCTTAGTCACCCGCCAAAGGAGGGGTCCAGGCTGACTAACGCCTGAGTTGGTGTGTGGTGGGGGAGCTGGCCAGGCCTGATCGGAGGCAGACTATTTTCGTCCCCTCGCTCTTCCTACATGCTAATTCCTCTTTTTACACGCTCTTTCCTTATTCCCCAGATGTGTTTCCTTCCTGAAAGCAGAAAATGAGTACTTCTCCTCTTTTCCAACATCGACACCGACGTACGCACGTCTCCTCTGGGGAACTGGAGAGGGGAGGGGAGGAAGGCACAGCAACTATTGGGTAATTATTTATTTTTTCTAAGATTGTGGTTTTTTTACATGGAAAAAATGAGGATAGTTCCTTTTTTTTCTTTTTGTTGAATGCCTCAAAAACTGGCTTGCAAAGAGTAAATCACCACCACGTCTTTGTTTTATTGTTTGTTTTATTGTTTTATGTCTGTACTGTCCATTATTTAAGACTTTTCCCAATGATCAGAGTTTTTATTTTATTTTGTATATAAACAATTAACAGATATGGAGATATTAGTGCAATATGTGTTACTTACGTCAGGCAAGACACTCATCAAGTAATTCATTAAATTACAGAATGAACCTCTAAAAACTAAATAAGTATAGACAGACAACATATATACACAATATGGTAATGTATCTGTAATATGCCTACATGAATAAAAGCAAATGTTTGGAGAAACAAAAGGCACACTACACCTTTAAGAAAAAGAATGGCAGCTATCTGCTGCTATGCCCATGCATTCCGTGCTGGAATGTGTAGGAATGTCGGCACGGTTTTATTTCCCCTGCAGCGTGCCCAGGTGTTTTCAGAGGCCATAACACAACACAACAAAAAAGGTAGGAACTAGACGGAGGAGTCGAGCATAAAAAAGGAGGGCGTGAAGATAAAACACCCCTAAAGTCTAATCAAACACTGCCTCCTAGACATGAAGTCACTCGTAGGTACATATTGTTTAAGGGCAAAATTGTTCCTTCAAGATTTATGACTCGTCCTACCTTATCAGCATTCTTCTACCCTGCTCCCTAACCAGTGATTTATATATTTGGCAGTAGCAAGAGTTTGATATCCTCCCCCGGAACCAGGCATTATAAACTCATGAAAATGCACATGGCTATAGGGCTTGCTGAGCCACAAAATAAATGCTGTCTTTTTACTCTAGACCTTGGTGCTGAATTCGCCATGGGACGTCAACACTGAATGTGTCACCAAGTGAAGAAGTCGCACAGTAGGTTAGCAAAGTGGTTTCACCCCTTTCTGCTTTTCTTATGACTCAGTGATTAGCCGGTGTTGTGTCTGTATGTCTAGCGTACACAGTGAAGCGTTACCCAGGTTATGTGGGCATAAAATGACACCCATACTTATCGATATGTAATCATGAGTCATGACAGTGGACCAGCTGTTGTATCCCGATATGTCTATGTCAAGTGTAACTTCAAACCAAAAGTCCCTGGCACAGGAGAAGCCAGGATCAGCTGTGATGGGTGAGTTGCCATGGTCACCCCCATAACAATCTATCACTGTCAGCATCTGTATAAACAGGTGTGCTTCACTTGACGTATTCTCTAACAGGTATGGTTTGTTTGTTTATTGGTAACTCTCCATTATGTGCTTATGTGTTTTTTTATGTATTACAGTATATCTTTCTCTCTTTCTGTCAACTGCCTTCTGTCTGGCTTTCTAGTTTTCTCTTTCTTTATGTCTCAACGTCAATCTTTAGTTTTTAGCTTCCATCTGTCTCTTTCCCTCACACACAAACTGGCACAGCACACAGGCAGTGGCGGTGAGTCACGGCGGCCTGGTAGCAAGTGCCTCCTGTCGTGGGAGAGTCCCTCCCTGCGTGTCCCGTGTTGCTGGCCAAGCCCCCCCTGAGGCTGTCAGGTGCGTGTCTGCTCCGTGGAGCACGACACTGGGGCTCCATTGTCTCCAGGCACACAAAGAGAGCCAACACATGCCCAGCACACTTGAAAGATGATACAAACACTCTCAGTGATGAAAAGGTCCTCTGCGACGATATCAAAACTATAGCGCTGTGCCATGGGGGCGCTGAACACTGGTCTGCGCCCCCTACTGTCTCTGGAGCGCACCATGGCACTATGTCATCAGAATGATAGACTTTTATACTGTTTAGACCTGCTGCCCGACTACAGATAAGCGGGTGAGGATGGATATACTATTTAGTGAGTAATGGTATGTTTGCTTAGTATTTCCGCCTCAGCCACTGATTTCTTTAACTCATAACACTCCCATGACACTTATCTGGAAAAATAAATACAGCTTAAAATGTACCCATGACCTGTTCAGCTGGCCCAAGGTTTCTTATTTTCTTTTGTAGGAAGTTTTCCTTGCCTGATAAGGCTTAGGGTGTGTCATATGTTTCCAAATGACCCTGAACACCTTTATATAAATAAGCCTGTCTTGACTTGAATATAGCACTGTCTTACACTATAAAACAAGATTGTTGTTTCAACATAAACTTATTGTGTGTCACTGTTACAATGTTAGCCTGTGATTGTAAAAAAACAATCAATATTTCATAGAGGTAACGCAACACATACAGACACTATTACATTGTTTTTAGTTGTTCTTTTTAGTTACAGTAGCTAAAGAAACATTACAAACCAATGCCAAATCACACAGGTGATGTTATTTATGTTACATTGATCAGCCAGACCAGGACCCAACATCATTTTCACCATCGAGAGCGAGGGAGTTGTCGACAGTGGCATGCTCAATTTGTATGTTGGAATATTGTAAACAAATAATGAATATAACATAATATTAACAAGCTAACACACTATAGCAATATTACATTTACCGAATCAACATATTCAACATTTTTTACAGTGTTGTGTGGCTCTTTGTGTTTTGATACCGTAGTCATAATGGTTTACTTGGTGGTTTGCAGCAGAGCTTCTAAAAATAGAGATTTTGAAGTGAATTCTATGAGACATTGGAAACATAGACTAGGCAACTGTGCACTGGGATATATAGCTGTTACTGACACAAGTGCCTATCTGTCCCCCCCATAGGACACAAACTATACAGAAGCCTGCCCTTGCCAGTGGGAACAACATTATGTACTGTAGGTTTGACTGGATATCACAGAAATTATAGTAATCTGAACCCTGTGGCCAGTTATGAGGAAAATATGCACAGTGATGAAGAGAGCCCTAATGTTAAATAGAAAAATATGTTTTCACCCCCACAGTATCAACTTGCACATAGGTAAATGGTAGAATGTCCAATTAGGATCTTCACAATACATGAAATAAGGCACCCATCTAATTGATCTATTCATGCCAAATGGACAGTTGCTTTGTGTCTCTCGGGAAAACTAGAATGTTATTTTGAAAGATTCTTGAGCCCAGCTGCTTGTTGACTCCTAATTTTATTGGCATTCTGGAGCACATACCCTGTCATTGGATACAAATATTACGTGTAAGTCTTCTTAAAAGGTGATTTAATGTGTTGTTATAGGTGCTATCAATGTGCTAATTTCAGAGCGGGACTAATAATGGGTTAGTGAGACCCAGCCTAACCATGTCCCTCCCAGCAAACACACTTGTCACGAACACAGTAATCCTAACAATAGGGCAACTTATGCTCGGCCTAACAGATAGGTCAGGTGATACATGCCACGCTCCCTCAGCCAAATGTATTTTAGCCTTAAGTATCATGGTTTGGTATGGCATAATAATGGTATGGTATGGTATATGGTATATGGTATGGTATGGTATGGTTTGGTATGGTATGGTAAATAGTATATGGTATGGTATGGTATATGGTACATGGTATGGTGTATGCTATGGTATATAGTATATGGTATGGTATGGTATGGTTTGGTATGGTATGGTACATGGTATGGTTTGGTATGGTATGGTATATAGTATATGGTATGGTATGGTATGGTATGGTATATAGTATATGGTATGGTATGGTATGCTATGGTATATAGTATATGGTATGGTATGGTATGGTATATGGTACATGGTATGGTGTATGGTATATGGTATATGGTATGGTATGGTATATGGTACATGGTATGGTGTATGCTATGGTATATGGTACATGGTATGGTTTGGTATGGTGGTTCACTGGGTTGGTATTAGTAGGGCGTGTGGTTATGTTGGTAAAGTACTGATCTCGGTCAGACACTGAAAATAAGTGCAGTGAAAGTGGTAAATTGCTTAATTGTAGAAGAGTCATACACTTTCATTGCCGTGCATTTGTGCATTGTTAGTGTGTTTGTATAGGCTATACATACGTATGTACATATGTGCATTTATGTCATTGTGTTTTCCCATGAGTAGGTGTTATAATAAAAACATATGGCCCACTTTTCACGAATATGTGTCAACTCAGACCTGTAGACACTAACAATAACCGTTTTTTAGGTGTGTGTCTATTCTAAGGAATTGTTGCACACGCACAAACCAAAAAAAATATCTGACCGCACCTTCAACCTTGCACAACTTCCTTGTTTTTTCTGGCCCACACACGCTCGACACACGCCCAAATGTTCTTTTGCACCCTCTCTCTCTCTCTCTCTCTCTCTCTCTCTCTCTCTCTCTCTCTCTCTCTCTGTCTCTCCAACCAGCCTGGCATATAATTGAGGCCCAACCCTCATAACATCCCTAATTACACGGCCAGCCTTTGAGGCCAGAGCAGCCCGACAACAACACGTGTGGCCAGATTGAAGCCACTGCCCTTCACTCAGAATGACACTCCACCTGACTCAGCAGCACACAAGCCGCTTACTGGACCTGTCCACCACAATCAACATGGCTGCCGCAGGCCTCGCTGTAAGTCCACTGGGGCGTGGCCATCTTAACTCTCCCACCGCACCCTCGCGTGGAGGGGGAGGGAAGCATGCGCATGTGTGTGTGTGTGTGTGTGTGTGTGTACTGGAGGGCGGGGGAGGGAGTGGGGAGTGGATTCGGGGACTGTCTGTCCTCTTCTATCCTCCGAGACATGCATCCGCAATATAAGTCGAAATGTAATGAGGACATGCAAATTGTGCCGGCATGTGTAAACACATCACACAGTAAATGCATAATTGCTTGCATGCAAAGCATATGCAAGCACCGGCACGCACGCACACACACACACACACACCTGTCCTGTTGATTTTGTACCATTTACCCTGGCCTATAGTTGATAACCGTTATAATAGTAAAACTATGTAGTGCACTGGTCTGACTGTCCACCCTGACATTGCTCTGTATTCATAATAATTTGTTGCTGTCCTTATCTTAGCCCAGATGCGCTGTGAGCTGTATGTGCACGTGTAAGACAGCAGCGCAGGCCGTGCACTTGTTGCTGCCTCAGCTGGCTTTAGTGGCTTTTTAGCAGATAACTAGTGGAGAAGATGATCCAGTAAGACGAGCAACTTTGGTGACTGATACAGACGCCATCTCCCCTGCTAATACGCAAGTGGCTGCGCACTGTGCGCAGGGCCTGCTCCGCTGATTGGCAGGTTGCAGACCGACGCGTAGTGACGGAATGGAGGTTGCTGACCACACGGGTTGTCTCATTCGCTCAACCCTTGGTGCGGTGATGTTTTCACCGTGGAGGCGGTTCCCTTGCATTCTGGAACGGCGCAGTGCGCCAGTCACTTCTCTGATCTCCATTGAGCGAAACACAGTCGGTGACTGATAAACTAAGTCTCAGCTGTGATGGCAGATCATCAGATTGCAGGCCCTTTGAAGTGGCTAAACCTGTCCCAGGAGCTGAATGGTAAGCACACAGCTATAGCACATGCGGGACTCAAGGTGTGCGAGTACAAAGGGTTGCAGTCAAAGAAGGAATGATAACACCCGTGGAGTGGGACATAATTACAGGGTAGTAGAGGTGTTCGAAAAGACAGTAGTTATGACAGGATTAGATACTTGCTGAAACGATAACTCCTGTGACCTTTGAACTCTCATTACAGGGTCACGGACAATTCCCCCCACAACGCCTGCGTCGCTTATGACATTTCATGACATTTATGTTTAAAGGATATGTTAACCGCATGGCTGGCATTTGAGGTAACATATTTGACCAAAACACCTTGCCGTATTCGTTTCCATTACAATTCGTGAGGCCTTCTCTTTAACACATTAAATCACCTTTTAAGAAGACTTACTTGGTGGATATTTGTATCCAATGACACGGTATGTGCTCCAGAATGCCAATAAAATTAGGAGTCAACAAGCAGCAATTCGTGAGACAGAATGGTAAGCAAAGTTGACCAATTGGAGTTTGATCACAATCACCACACATAAACTCTTGAACGGCAACTGTAATTCGGGAAACTAATCAAAATCCCTTTACTGTAAATCATGGGAACTAATTGACCTATCCCAAGCCTATCCCAAGCCACGCCCCTTTAACTTGTCCTACCTAGTTACTGTAACTACCTAGTTACTGTAACTAGGTAGGACCAAATTGCATAGAAAGCTATTACAGGAAAACAGACTGACGTGAGGTTCCCAGTCTTAGATTTAAAAAATGCAGCTGGTATTGGAAGGCATGCAAAAAGAGGCGGGGCTTGGCATAGGTCAATTGATTGAACAGAGAAGCTAAATGGCTTAATTACTGTATATGCTATCTGAAATAGGCTGCAGTGGTAAACTGAGATGCCAGATCCACATTCAAATAGGCATATCCAGAAATATTACCACTGCAAATGCATATCCAAACAAACAATGCTATCAGAAACATATCCAAACATGAAGCCTATTACCTCAATAAGCACATGTGCAACACATTTTCCAATAGGCCTAGTAATGTCGGTTAAGGTTGTGTCATAGAGCTGTCTAGGCATCTGACAAATGAAAACTGCTTCTGAAATCCTCTAAGGGCTTTACATTTATCACAGCCTATTAAAATCTCTTTAAGAAATATAAAACTAAGATACCCAATTCCATTGATCCTCTAATCTCTTTTAGATTAACAGTGTATTACTTTGGCACTTGGTAAATCCCTACTACATTTATAAATCACTGGTATAAATGGCATGTTTATGCAGCAGAACAAACGCTTATCTGTTTCACACAGGCTACCCGACATCATCGTGCCATCGCCTCCTCCACACTCAACCTCCAAATGATCGTCTGACACAATTAGAGCTGGTTGCCCTATTGCTCCCACAGGGTGGGATGAAACAAAAATTAACCGAGGGACTGACCCCACAGCCTGTCAGAAAGATGAACGTCTGAGTTTAGAAAAAAAAAACAAAAACAACATTCCATTTCCCGTAAACCAGGAGGGGAAGGGGGAGGGGGGGGGGGGTCACGAGTATTTTGGGAAGTTCGGTGAGTCATCACTTTTTCTTTTCTCCCGTAGCTCCCTCCTGGCGTTACACCGCTAAGCTTGATTACCTCCACCGGAGTTTGCCTTGTCGTGTTCTCTATGGGTCGTATTGAATTTTGACAAGTGCCTCACATTAAACGTTCCCGCACTTTGCTGCTGGAGTCGCAGCTGTCGGCGCGGCTGTCTTCATCAGAGGCTCTTTGTCGTAGAGCAGAGTCAGACGGCTCCGTGGGGCTACTTTGAAACATGAGGTGATAGCAAGTTAAGACACTCAATATAAAACAGAAAATACCCATGCAATGACTTACAGTCTCTCTACTGCTCTTGACTGTCACTCAAATCCTTGAGTTTTTGACAGCCTGTAAAAGTTGCATGGTGATCAGTTCAGGCTCTGACTGAAACAAATGATTTTGATCTATTGTTCCGTTGATGTTACACAGTTTCTAATTGTATTTGATTTGATCATAATGAGGAGTGCTTATTAAACTATGACACAGCTCAAAGTAGCAGTTACTGTCGTTTTTAGAGGAACCACATATGGACAATTTATCACAGAGAAAACCACAAACTTTATTGGCCTACGTTCTTTCTCCCATTTCTGTGTCAGCTCTTTTGTCTAACCACTCATCCACCCTTAAAATGCTGTATTCCACTAACTACATCATTTTGTGGCTATGGGACTTTTCCTTCAGGCAGGCCTTCTGAAGCCCCCGCACGTCCCACAATAGCACCCTTAACCCTCCTAAGGGATAGTTAGCTTGAGGGGGCCAAGCACCTCTCCCCCGCAGCTACAACAACGCTTAGGATTTATCCTTTTAATGGCAGGCCTGACAAAGTGTGACGTCATCGGCCGCAGCACGTTAACCGACAACAAAGGACCCCCCCCCTCCCCTCCCCTCCATTGCAATTCAGTGACCTCATCACAGGCATTGACAGGCCTCCGTCACACTGGGGCCCTTTGTGCCAGCGTGGCTGGCCGTGGTACAAGGCACATGAGGCCTAGCCCGGCAACTGCTGCTCTCGCTCTCTGATGAGTAACGGTGAGTAATAATAACAGCGGCAGAAACAGCTCGGCCTCTCAAAGGCGCTTGTTAGCGTTCAAATGTCACCAGGCAGTTGATGTAAAGCAGTGTTTGCGCTTCGGGGAGGCACTGAGAAGAACGCACGTTGGCTTTGAACCTGTGGCGGGTCGTTAGGCTGTGTCTGTGTGCGCGCATGTGTGTTTGTGCACGTGCGTGTGTGTGTGTGTGTGTGTGTGTTTTACTGTGCATATCTTTAATTTTTGTCTCAAATCAACAAAACACAAACTCATGTTTAGAAAAGAGCTGAAAATGTGGGGGTTGGATTTGTGTGCGTGCGTGTGTGCGTGTGTGCGTGCGTGTGTGTGCGTGCGCGCGTGTGTGTGTGTGTCTACGGAGGATCCTGTGCCTCGTGTGTTTGGTTGTGACACGCCGGCCCGGGTAGCTCAGTGTCGCCTGTCACACTTAATTCGCGCCGTTGTCAGTTGCCGTCGCAGGCCGTTTGTCCGTCATCACTCACAAACAGACATTGTATTCAAAACAACAATAACTGTCACCATGCCCGTCCTGCCCACATCGTCCTCCGCCCCGCTAAGCATTTGCATAGCTGGTTGGGTGTGCTGTGGTGAACGTGGATACATGCGCACGGTGAAAAAAAAGGGCTTTTTAAAGTGTGTCAGGACACAGGAACTTTATTCCTAATATTTGTTATATTATATTTGTAACATCAAAATGCCTTTTTAAATTGTATTAATCGGTGTGTTGTATCGGTATGTATATCATTATAAACATGTTTGTTTATAGTGATATATAGACGTCTTTCTAGTATACTCTCTATATGTACAGTATGTAATACTGTAAATCATACAGCTCCTCCCCAGACCTCAATTTTTGGGAATTGTGTGTCAAACCACTGCACTTAAGCTTACTGTGTTAGAAACTTCTGAAACATCTGAAGAGATTCATTCAGTCAATTCTCTTTTTAATCTCCAACCCACCCACACACACGTACACACACGGCTTCAATAAGTTAAGTGCTACAATGGCGCACAACTTCTTCCAGGTTCCAGGAAAGGTATATAATTCGAATGCCACCTTTCTGAACATGCTCGCTCGTGTAAACAAACACAGAGACCTCCCATTTCAAATCAAGCCCTACTAAGATTTATGAAAAACAAATTCCACAGTGCCACTGCAAAACCTTTGGTGTGGTTTTTCCTTCAAACGGGTACCTTGCCAACTGACTCACTGGCTGCAGAACAGCGGATTTCCACTTCCACTTAGGTCCGATCCTCCGAACGGCTGCAGAGAAAAAAATAGAGGAATTGTGAATGGGAAGGAGGGAGGAAGAGATGTAAAGATCTGGAAGCCATTAAACACTGGCAGCTGCAGCCCATAGAGGCTGATTCAGAGACACATGATTGCCATAATGAATGTAATATCTGTGCGTGTGTGTCATTAATGTAGAGGCTTCCCAGCAGAAGCGATAAAGAGTGAAACCATCCTGAGGTTTCAGTATTTATCAATCGAGGTTTCAAACTTGAAGGTCTTGTTTTTTAGAACTGCCGCTGCATTGACCATGTCATTTCCTTGAAAAGCTTTACTGTATATGCTTGCTTATCTCTTCATTCTTCCCTCCCAAAACACTGACACAATGATGTACATGCGTACACAATCACCCTCTAGCTGCAAACATGTCCACATGTTCACAAAAGACCGGAAGTTACTCCTACATTTCCAAACCACATGTATACGACATTGAATGACACACTGTCAATTACATAATCTGTGGAAATTGCTGGATAATTTACAATTTGAATGATGACATTAGGCTACTAATTACTAGTAATTAACTAATAACTACTTAATATATCCGTATGTACTGTAGCAGCTTTGACCTGGCCATGTTCTGTCACACCCAATACCAAGATGCAGTGAAGATTTATTCTCTGTTCACTTCCTATACTGGTATATTAATGTGTAATTACTAGTTAATTATTACATAATAAGAACTGTTAGACATTAGAATGCAGTAATCTTATGCAGATTGTTGTCATTCAAATGTTTGTGACAGGTTGATAAATGCAGAGATGCAGACATTAGAAGGCTTTTCCACAAGTAGATTCCTCAGGAGCGACTATTCTCATGTCTGGTTCCTAAATTGTCTCAGCTAAGCAATGTGAGGCTCCTTCACACAGAATATATACCCAAGTGAGATTTGGGGTTTTGTACCTAGTGACTCATCCAGCTCAATTATACGGCTACATAGCACACAATTCACGGAGCTACTAACAGACAAACAACACTATTACGTTTTGTAGACATTAACACAAAAAAGGCAGACTTAGAATATGTATTCATAAAAGCCAATGTGTTTACTCGAGGCAGGATAGCCTGGTGGTGTGTGTGTGTGTGTGTGTGTGTGTGTGACTGTCTCCCAGTTCAAAGGTCGTATGTTCACTCTCTAATAACATGGGCCTACATGTAAGCATTCAAATGACGCCACTCTGCAGCACATGGCAGCAAAAACAACAGGCCACTTGACTCTTCTGCAGCGGCTGCATCTACGATAAACGGGCACGAGTGGTTATAAATAGAGGGAATCTGAGTCAAAATGACGATCTCTTACAGTTGTTCTCGATTGCTTAGACACAATTCCTGGAACATTAACTATTTCTCACATCTTCACACACAAGTTTTAACATGTAGTCATGTAGTCTTCGATATTGACAGCTTGTGTGTGTTGTCTGAGGACAACGTTAAAATCAGACCAAGAGGTTATAGGTTTGGACCGCTGTGTGTGAGTTGTAAAAAATGTTGTGAAGATTTGAGAAATAGTGAATTGTTCCAGGAATTGTGTCTATGCAATTGAGAAAAACTGTATTATACTATTTAGGTTTATTAAAGAAGGGTACGTTTTAAAGAAGGACGTGTCACATGACCCCTGTCAGCCAATCACATGATGTAGCTAATTGTGTAATGGCTAACATGATATTCTACTTTCATGCTATTTAAAGTACAAACAGGACGTCTTCTAAATTTGCAAAACCGATAACCAATCGAAAGACACCGCTGACGCTACATCTGCTTTCAAGGCAGTACGCTAAAAGGTTACCTGGCCATAAAGAGGCTATTCTCCTCCTCTGTATATATTATTAATGTCTCTGATGGTCTGACATCACTTCCTGGAAATGGCGGTGGTCTGACACTGGCCACCCACATTAACTGTGTAAAAGAACAGATAGACCCCCCCACACACACACATACTCACATCCTCTGAGCAAGATAACTTTGGCATGACTCTAACAATCCAAATCAGGTATGTGAGGTCCTAATATGTGATAAGAACAGAAAAGACATAAAGATAAAGATAGCGGCTACTTACGAAATGCCCATGATGCAAACAATGACCAATATACGGCACGTCATACACTGAATGTGAATCTGTAGCTCTTTATACAAATGTACGTCCATGTTAATGCAAGTATGTGTTAATTTACCTTTACTTGCATCGAAAATGAGCATGACCCAAAAAAAAGCATGGCCGAAAGAGTTTCTACCAATAAGAGCTCCTGCTATATATTGTAAGCAGAAGCTATAGTGACATAGCAAATGTAAATATACAGCATATATCACCCTGTGAGTGTCCCCCTTCTACTAAGAAGGATAAGAATGTGAGGGAGAGCTGATATCTGATGGTAACACTTGATAGTGGCCATGGATCCATTTATTATTAGTCTTCTTAGTCATGGCATTTCATCTGTTATTAGCCCCTTAAGTCAGTTCCTCCCATGATGTTTACATCTTAACTTAATGTTAAATTAA
>JAODLL010078048.1:2023-15932 GCA_026546735.1 Forbesichthys agassizii | reverse complement strand
GTGTGTGTGTGTGTGTGTGTGTGTGTGTGTGTGTGTGTGTGTGTGTGTGTGTGTGTGTGTGTGTGTGTGTGCTAGCACGCAAATGTGTGGTTCTACATGAGCTGTGTGTAAATTATGCAAACATTATTGTTTACTTGCAAGCTAAATCCAAATGTGTGTGTGTGTGTGTGTGTGTGTGTGTGTCTTCATGTGGTTGTAGGCACATGATGAACGTGACTTGGGAGAAGAAGGACTTGTCATTTAACAGCCAAGGCTTCCTTACAAATCCCTCCATGGTCGTTATCGCACTGGACCGAGAGAGACTTTGGGACAAGGTACTAAACTACATAGATGTTGCACATCTTCCAGTTCATAAATACATAATATTAAACGTTAAGGACATTTATAAATTATCCCTCTTTAGACAGATTTAATCTCTGCACACATTGTTTTGCTTTTTAATTATTTCAGAGCACTAATGTTCAGTGAAAAATGTTATTTTGTGAGAACACATCTTGCGAATAAAAAAAAGTGATGTGCCTGTCTTATAAAAGGTTAAATTCATTATAATTGTTGTGGTCCTTATCAGACAAAAACATGAAGAGGTAAATGATAGATGTATGCAGTCATGGCTCATATATACTGTAGATTGCAGCCAGACATGTAATGATCTTACTTCAGGCTAAGGTCAGGGGTGAAAGATATACAGATATGAATCCATGAATCAATGCAATACTGTATGTGCAGTATAGGTTATACACACAGCCATACATTCACATCTCCCATGTAATCTCACAGCTTCTGTTGAACTAATTCATGCTTGGCCCGGAATGGCCAGCCTATAGTTGATCAATGTCACCCCTAGGGTAACTATGCATGTACTGTACAATAACATACTGTATGTGAATCTAACAACATGCACAGTATTTCTATTTAAGTTTGTTTGTTTGTGTGTTTTTTAGGGCTGTCAGAATTTAATCGCAATATCACACGCTTTATGTAATTAATTGCGATTAATATATTGCATATTTGTATTTGTTCATAATTTAACCTAAATGTTTTTGTTATAAAGAGATATGATTTGTATTTGTATAAAGAGATATGCCAGCTTTATGCAATAGTTTGTATTGAATTTAAAAATAAAATAAATATAAGCATTAAAGTGTGCAATTAATCGCGATTCAATTCTGACAGCCCTAGTTTGCGAATAATTAATGTTTAGCGAGTTTAGTCTTGCGTGCACATGCATGTGTTTGAGAGAGTGTTTGAAAGTGTTTCTTTGCCTTGTCAGAAAGAACAAACTAGGGATGGCATGATCCATTGTTTTCAGTCCCGATACAGATACCTGCACTAGTGGCTGATACCGTGTACCGATCCGATTCCAGTGTAAAATTATGATGTATTCCTCACTGTGACTGGGGAAGTGACTGGGACTCAGGTTTTGTGTAAGGAACCATCAGGCTTGAACATTGTTTCCTAACTCTGTAAAACATAATGTAACATGGGCTATATATGAATATAAGAAAATATTGCAATGTAGTCATTGATGTAGGAGTTAGTTTGAGTTGTTAGGTTTAAGTTAAGTTGCAAAGTAAATGACAACCAATCTCTATTTTAGGATTTAGATGCATTTTATAAACCTGCTGCTGATAGTGTGGCCTGGGTAGGTTAGACATTGCTGATGCTTGACAGTAGACCTACGCATGTCAAATAATTACAACTGTCCAATTGTCACTGATACTGATACTGATCCAGCTATTTAAATCAGTATCGGCTCGATTTCCGATCTCAGAATGGTATTGGTGCCATCTTAAGTACTAACCCTGTACAGCTCCACAAAGGGCTTTGTGTTTAGATATTCTGAACGCAGGACAACTGTCTACAAATACACTCCATGAACATCTCTCCTTGTCCGTCACTTGACATCAGAGTCGCTTCCAATCCCCATGTTCACCTCCATACATCTCCCTCACCATCCCTCCTGTCACCACTAGGTACTCCTGCACCAACCCCCTCCCCCCCCCCCTAATGTCCCATCATGTATCTCATCCATTAAGAGGACAGGCTGCAGAGAGCTATGCTCTTTTCAAGACCCTCCCTATAGTGACAGCTCAACAAGCTGCTGTTCCCAGACTGTGTCATAGGAAGGTCGGGGGAGATCTCTCTCAGCCCGCCTTAGCTTGTTTCTTCGGTAGTTATCTAGACACTTTTTATATGATTTTCCTCTTTTGGCAGCCACTACAGGCAAGATGGTTGCATTTTTCTAAAATACATACTTTGATTAGGGTTTTTAGTAATGTAATAGAGTTATTTTTTATTAGAATTTGAATACATTGTTGTTGGTGATAGTGGAGGTTCAAAAAGAAAAAAAAAGAAATCAAGTTTAAATGTACAGTACAGTCAGTGTATTTCTATGTTGTTTGACTAGACATGCAGCTGGAAGTAGACTGAATTACACATATAAAGCTGATATAAGTAGGATTATAGAGTTACAACAAGAGCTATTTAAAAAAGATTGAAAAGAATGAGTGAAGCGCCACTGACAAACCTGTTGTATTTATGTGCTGTGTTCACGTGACAAGCAAGATAAATACGCCGGATGGTTTACAGACTATGATCTCAGTGAAACAAATTGATCTGAGAGCAATTGTCGGGCCAGATAGCTATAGCATTTCTAAGAAATTACACAAAATAAATAGCTCTACATAGATCTTTAACTAAAGGGTTGTTGCTGTTTACTGCAGTCTTTTAGCATATGTTTTACTATAGTATGTGGAACATTGGTGTGCATGTATAGGTATATATGTATATCTATGTCTTATTCTCAATAGGCCTTATAACTCTAATATATTTTATTCATGATAGTTTTTATGTGCAGAGAGAGCCGGGGGCAAAACACATTTCATTGACTTCTGTTACTTTTAATGCATATGACACCAAACTTGATACTTATCTAGTAGCATGACTGTGGTGGGCCCTCCTCCTCTTGCGCCCTCTACAGGTGGGCACGTACGGCCGGGGGATCCTCCAGGTGCGCTACCCGGTGTGGCCCCGCTACGGCAGCTTCCTGGAGCAGGTGTCCGACGACCGGCACCTGACGGTGGCCACGCTGGAGGAGCGGCCCTTTGTCATCGTGGAGAACGTCGACCCAGGAACCGGGACCTGCGTCCGCAACACGGTGCCGTGCAGGCGCCAGTCCAACCGCACGGAGAGGTACTGCGCACACCCACAGACACTGGCTGTGTATAAACACAAAACCAGACCATGACGAGTGTATTTGCTGCATTTGACAAAGTGTATTGTCTTACAAATTATAGCAAACTGTGTGGGAATATATCTAAATGAAAGTATCATTCAGTTCATTTACACATTCATCTTTTAGCCCTCATCTTTATCACACAAATTATCTAATAATTTGATGCGTGTTCTCCCATGCCCCATTAAACAGAACTGTTATGAGATTTCAATGGCTTAGCACATTGTGAACACACTTCTTTTGGCACAGACCGATCACTGCTGACGCAGAACAAATATTAAACAGCGATTACCTCTAGCTGGTATCTCTCAGGAATACACAATGTTTTCATTATTCCCTGGTACCCAGAGATTTGACAGAGACCCAGAGACATGTTTCGAACCCAGAAATAACTGTGGGCAATTGCAATGATCAACAATCATTGACTTACCATTATGTTATTCTTATATTATCCATCCATCCATCCATCCATTCATCCATCCATCCATCCATCCATCCATCCATCTTCTCCTGCTTATCCAGAGTCGGGTCACGAGGGCAGTAGCTCCAGCAAGGGACCCCAATTTTCCCTTTCCCGAGCCACATTAGCAAGCTCTGACTAGGGAATCCTGAGACATTCCCAGGCCAGTGTGGAGCTATAATCTCTCCACCTAGTCCAGGGTCTTCCCCAAGGCCTCCTCCTAGCCGGACGTGCCTGAAACACCTCACAAGGGAGGCACCCAGGGAACATCCTTACTAGATACCCGTACCATCTCAACTGGCTCCTTTCAAGGCTGGCTGGGCTCCCAGCCACGAGGCCGGGTTTTTCTGTCTCACTTTTCCAACAAGACACAATTTAGTAGTTTGTGATGTAATCCACATTGTTAGCTGAGTTTCCAGGTTTTAAGTTAACTGAAGGTGGAAATAGTATCTGTAATAAGACACAATTACCGGTGTTATGATGGGTGTACCCAATTTGACACCTATAAGATGCTGGTATGAAATGATAAAAGGTGGCAACAAGTTATTCAGCAGCCTAACAACAAGCACGCGACTCACAGTGGAGCCCTGCGTATCGTGAAACCTGCTACTAGTTCTGAAGTTTGTGTTCCCTTCTTAACACGTCATATATTAACAGGAACACAAGGACAACACATATTATCTATCAAACGTGTGCTGCTTGTGAAGGCACCACGCGGGAATGTCGTGAATGGCATTGCACTTATGTCATCTTTGTGCCTCAACTTCAGAGAAGAGCCTAGCCCCAGGCCAAGCAGAAACATCATCATATGTGGGGGGATTATTATTATTATGAGACGTAGCAATTAAAAAGCTTTTATTTTAAAACCCTGAATACATTTCACTGCAACCAACCCCCCTCAAAAAAAGTATTTTGCAATGGGGAGGGGTGGCGCATGACCCACAGTTGACATGTATCACAGCTAATCAGGTATATTAATATTTATGTGGTATTTATCATGGTGAATTCATGCACAACACAGCCTACATTCAGCCCTGCCAGATGGGATGTTCCCTGCACATGGGAATGCGTGCGTCCATTTGTGTGTGCGTAGCCTAATGCCATGCGTATATTCCGAGGGCAGAGAATAGCATGGATGGCATATTAATCAGAGAGATGCGTTACCAGTATTGTAGGGCGAGATGGCACATTGATTGCCTGTAAAAAAGATTTATCTGTCCAACACGGGCACATCTATCACATCATGAGAGAAACAATGTTATCCAGTCTCTCTCAAACACACTCTTTGCCTTCTCTCTCTCTCTCTCTCTCTCTCTCTCTCTCTCTCTCTCTCTCTCTCTCTCTCTCTCTTTCTGCTGTCGGCATTCAATCTCTTTCATTCTGTCTTTCCCTCTCTTTTTCCCCTGCAATCTCGTTGTGAATGGCAATCTACTGACGGGAAGAGAGATACGGGGAGAGAAATGGATCGAGCAGCAACTAATATAATATGACTGAATTCATGCGGCTTGTAAATATACAGTAGTCTCACATATACTGTGTGCAGATCTGTACATCCTCCATGTTTGACATTATTAGAAGCTTTTGACATTCCTTTTATATTGAAATATATTTCCACACACACGACTCATTTTAAAGAAATTTACACCCTGCCGCACCATTGTAACTCCTGCTTAATAGCCCGTTCCTTCACACCAGGCACTGGGTGTGTTATTAGAGGCTGACGTGCTCTGTGCTTAGTCCGACACAAGGCCAGGCCTGGCAGGACATCATGGCACAATGATTGTAGGACATTGTTGTCCCAGCACTGCCATGTTGTTCCTAAACGGCCATGATAATGGCAGATTAAAGGATCTGTTTTTGCTCTTCCTCCATCTGTCCGTCCTTTCTCTCAACCCCTCCCCCCAACACACACACACACACACACACACACACACACACACACACACACACGCACATGAAGCTAACGTATGCCCCCATCCACACCCCCCCCACCCAACTCCGGTCCCGCCTGTCAAAGCATGTCTGTCTGTCTGTCTGTCTGGTGGGCTGACTGTCTGTCTTGTGGGCTGAGTGTTTCATCTCTCCCTGGTCCAAGTCCCAGGTGGAGCGTTCCTCTACGCTGCAATAGGTTTTAGGCATTTCTGTGGGAAACGCACATCGCAACACACAGCTGCTGTTGACTCACATCTTTTGATGCGTGTGTGTGTGTGCACGTGCCTGGGGTGTGTGTAACGGTGGCAGATGGCCAGTTTTGTGAGTCAGCAGGTTGAGCAGATAACCAGCTTTTCACGTGCAGAGGCATTCTCAGACATGCACTTCCTAACTGGAAATGATCAACTTGCAGGTTAATTAACTGCTCGTCTGTTTGTCAAATCCCTTGTTTGTGTATTTGTTTGTCTGAGACGCACAGACGCCGCCTGTCTCAGTCGGTTTCGATGCAAAATTGCAATGTCTGGCAGTATGTGTTTGCTGTTATCCCTTCATTCTGGATAGATCAGGCAGAGAACGGAATTGGGTTTTTATTTATTTTTCCCTTACGATGCATGTAAATTTACAGTAATCGCCAATGAAATCAGAGGTTATGTTTGTGTATGTACATGTCATGGTTTTATGACTGTCCAGCAGGAGGAAATAGTCCCAATGCGAATGTCTGTTATTTGGTATGTTCTGTTCATGTTTGTTGTTTCACCCACTCACTCGCTCTCTCTCGCTCTCTCTCTGTATCTCTGTGTCTCTCTCTCTCTATCTGTGTCTCTCTTGCTCTCACTGCTCCAACACCCCATTAAGCAGTGAGGCCAAGATATGCTTCACTAGTGTGTTTGTGAGTGTGTGTGCGTGTGTGTGTCAATATTGTTGCACACACCACATAGCTCGGAGGCTTTTGATTAGAGGATATCACAGTCAACAGTGTGTTCGCGCATGTGCGCAGGCAAGCGCGTGCGCGCGTGTGTGTGTGACGCCGGCCTAACGAGCCAGACATATCCTAACATTCATTTGGTTGTTTTGGGCACACATATTTATCACCTTGCCTTTAATGCATACACTGGAACACGTTTTTTAAATGACAGTCCAAGCAGTATGATAGTTAAAAGTACTAGTAAAACTGCTGAAAGTTTTAATACACTCATACTTTGGTCATTACTTGGTACTTATCTGGTAGACAACTTGCATGGTAGGTAGGCCAGTCATGTCGGTGATTGAACCCATAACGTTAATCACTTACCTAGCCTGCCCCTATTGTGGAGTTTGTAAAGGTGTACTAAATAAACCGGAGACTCAGATCTGTGGATGTTATGACTCCACCCACACTGTTCTGTTCGGAGCAAGCTGCTGGTGTAGCCAAATTAGCTAATTTATGTTCTGGCACACAGACAGACAGACAGACAGACAGACAGACAGACAGGCAGACAGACAGACAAACAGACAAACAGACAGACAAAAGAGCTAAACAATAAGAAAAGTGAACGGGGAGTTAGCTGGGCAAACTTCACATGCATAAGGTACTGTAAACTAGGCGGAGGTGAACACATTGTAGTGTATCCTTTGACCTGAATGTGTGCCTGGGTCTCTTCTCCATTCAGTATCATCGGCCATTCTGAGCCCTACACCAAGCTGTGCTGCAAGGGCTTCTGCATAGACATCCTGAAGAAGCTGTCCCGCACCATCAAGTTCTCCTACGACCTCTATCTGGTCACCAATGGAAAACATGGAAAGCTGGTCCGTGGGATCTGGAACGGCATGATTGGAGAGGTGGGACTGACTGGATGAGTTATTTACTGGAGCGGTTAAGGGGTGTTGTTTGTTACCATGTGTAATGTATGTTGTACAGCCCTTTGAGACTGCAAAGTGATTAAGGGCTAAATAAATAAAATTGACTTGACTTGACTTGAAATGAAGTCTAGACTCATCTACATTTACATCTACATCTACATCATCTACTGGAAGTACCATCCACTGTTCAGTGACCCTTTCAGCTGAGCTCACAAGACATGGTGTTTCAATGGCTATAGCTTATTGCTGTGTACAGTATAAGCTGCACTTGACAATTGAGAGAACTGATTTTTATCAAACTAAACACTGTAAAATGTGGCCTGATGAAAACATTTGTACAATAGGTCATTATGTAAAACATGCTGTTTTGGCATCCACATCAAGGGGGAGGGGTTTACTTTTTGGCAATTTTGTAGATTATATACCAGATTGCCAGGTGATACCATACCAGGTGATACACCAGGTTTCTTATCAACACATATGTAGATTTATGTTCATGAGGACTGCTGCATATGTGAGGGCTGATGATTGGTAATTTGAACAAGCCACAGTTGTGACATCAAAACTGGGACAGATCTATTCTGACTCACCTATTTTTCTGTTATGTTTCTATTTTCTATTTTTGGTAGGGGTACCAATCTAATGTTTCCAAACTCAGACATGCAAAAAGTAGACAACCTGTTTTGGATAATATCCTATTGTTTTTTGTTTATTTCTTTTAGAAGTGTCCTACAAACAAATGTTGATCCAGATCCATATTTTTAGCAACTGCAATAGCAGCTGACAATAAATCAACAAGACCTAACGCAGTATAAACGGGTAACCTAGTGGCTGCTAGCTGCTCGTTAGCATAATCTTCACGGTACAATATGGACGTGGTCAGCCGCAGCGTCTAGCGGCAGCGGCTTCTCTCGTTTGATACGCGTCTAACTAGGTCAGCGGTGTGAGGACATGGACTCACATATGGCGCTAAAACGCACTCTCCCCCTCAAACACCCAGGCACATCAAACACAGTCTCTATGTGAACGCCCTGAACAGGTGTTCCTCAGGAGAGCAATCCAGTGCCTGGAGGCAATATGTGTGTGTGTGTGTGTGTGTGTGTGTGTTTGTGTGTGCGTGCGTGCGTGCATGTGTGTGTGAGAGGGATGGAGAGAGAGAAAGAGAGATTCAAACAGTCTTGGCAGAAAGATGATTGAGAAAGACCTATCTATTCAAATTGTCCTGTGCAATATATTGAATATGGAGTTGGTTCATTGATAAATGTTTATGTATAAAGTACAAATACCTGATCTCTGTAAAACTACGCCTCACTGTTTCTCTATTTACTCCTCCCCCAAGGTTGTGTACAGACGAGCTGACATGGCCATTGGCTCCCTCACTATCAACGAGGAGCGCTCAGAGATCATCGACTTCTCCGTGCCATTCGTTGAAACGGGCATCAGTGTCATGGTAGCCCGTAGCAACGGGACAGTCTCGCCATCTGCCTTCCTGGGTGAAGAAAAATAAATTACTGTAGAAGTGGGGTCTTTTCTTTTTACAACAAAAACAAAATAAATAACGAGATAAAAAATAAAACATTTGCTAATTGGCCACAGATTTGTAGCACAAAGTCCTGTCTGAAGTGTCTTGCATGTTTCATTCATGTTTCCGCTATCCTGCGGGCAGCTGGGAAAACCTCTGTCCTCCCTTGGCATCTCTGCTGGCCTACTTTAACAAGTCCTGTCTCTCCGGTCCGCAAACGCTTCAGGAAAACGTCCTATTAAGCCTGTATCCAGCAGATAACTACAGCCTACAACTAAATCCTCTCTTACCGCAAACACTCACACCTAAATCCTTTTTCCCCAAACCCCATAAAAAACAATATGCTACTATAGAAGCCAAGGCAAATCGGAACAGGGTACTTCAATGAGATGTTTTCTAATTTTATACTTTCATGACACTCCACTTTTCCCCCTGTCTCTATAGTGATCTCCATCTAGCCAGGGTGTTGACACTTGAAGTAATCCTCTGTTTTCCTGCTTGCCCCTAGAGCCGTACAGCCCAGCCGTCTGGGTCATGATGTTTGTCATGTGCCTGACTGTGGTTGCCGTGACAGTGTTTGTGTTCGAGTATTTCAGTCCTGTCGGGTACAACCGCAGCTTGCTGAGCTCCAAAGGTGAGCCCATCAGTTTCGTACTGGTTTACAAGGAATGCTAATGACTGGTGGCTTCGAAGGGAGAAAATGTTCGCACACATTTAGTGAAGACTTGACATCCAAGCCACGGTACACTTTGATTAATGAGGAAAGCCAAGAGGACCTTTTTGAATTCTGTTCACCTGTCTCATAGGCTGCATGCGCGGCTCGCAGACTTTGAAACAGCGAGGAAAGATTTTAGTTGTAACCCACAAGTCACAGGCATGGCCTGTCACTGTAGACTGTGCTGTTGTATTCAATTTGGATTCTCAAAAGCGTTCCGCGCCAGTGTTTAAACTACTTTCTGACACACTTCCAACATCTTTCCCACAATGGTTAGAGTCTTGCAACAGGACTTTGGAGAGAGCTAATCAATCCCAGAATGCAGCGTTGACAGAGCGTGCCTTGTCTCTTGGTCTGAAAGGTCATTTCCCTCTTTTAATTAGTGCCCGCTGCTACGTTAATCGAACTGTGATTGATGGTGCCGGCGTCCTCCCTTGTTGCACATGGGGACAACAATGGGAAATGGTGGAAGCTGTGAAATTGTTGAGTAGTGTGAAATTATAGAGAAAGGCATGGGATAGTTCATGAATACTTATACAGGAGGCTTTTTTATCAGTATTATGAAAGAGGGTGTACCGTTAAAATATTTGAGTAAAGTTCTTGTATTACAATAACTGAATTATTGCTTTTAATTGGTAGACAGACGGCCTCAAACCAGGTCTTACTCTCATATTCTTCCTTCGTTTCCAGCTCCTGGAGGTCCAACATTTACCATAGGCAAGTCTGTGTGGCTGTTGTGGGGAATTGTCTTCAACAACTCCGTCCCAATTGAGAACCCCAAAGGGACCACCAGTAAGATCATGGTCTTGGTCTGGGCTTTCTTCGCTGTCATCTTCCTGGCTTCCTACACTGCCAACCTGGCTGCCTTCATGATCCAGGAACAATATATTGATACTGTGTCAGGTCTTTCTGACAAGAAGGTAAGATACCAATTCAATTATATTAGTTTGGCCATTATACTGTAGAGACATTGAGACGTTGTTATAAATGGATAGAATCCCTTTATCTTTGCTTGAAATGCCCCCTACAGTAAACCTATGTTTTTCCAGTTGTTTGGCATCTGAAGAGACCAGCAAAGGCTAATCACATTTTGAAATATGTCTATTAATAAACATGTAAAACAAGCCAGGTGTAAAACAAACCAAGTCAGATTTGGCCCCAGGAATTACATCATAGGTGTAAAGTAACCATTTGGCTCTTACCTCTCCTCCCACCTCCACACCATAGAGCCTATCAAATTGGGGCATGTGTAAAAGAATGTGCATCCCCAACTGAAACAGCATATTGAGCTCTGTGTAAAATGTTATGAATGAAAGATATGGGGCCTTTGAAGACCTGCGGGATCCTGTAGTAGACTGTTGAGGGGACACACACATGCAGACGAACCTTTCCAGCTCCACCATCCCCCTCTCCACTGCACTTTCATTAACAATGAATGACTTCAATAAAACACCACTTGTGAATATCCCCATCTCACAAATGATCAAGTGCTTTCATGTGAACATTGCCTGTCCTTTTCCTACCAGTGGGAAAGCGCAGCCAGTCTAATCAATTACTGCAGGCTGTCAATACAGACGGTGTCTGTGTCTGGGGTGTTGCTGTCACAGGTCTGTCTGTCCGTCCGTCAGTGTTGTCGTCGTGCTGTCTCCGCCTTTTGTTTTGCTTGCGCCGGCAATGTAAGACGGCAAAATGTCAAACGTCGGAAAAAGTCGTCGAAGCAGCAGAGGCGCGCGACTCCCACGCCTTTGTCACATACAATGACGTACAAACGTGTACGCACGCACACACACACACACACACACACGCGTGCAGAAGGCACATGCACCTGGGTGCGCTCGTGAAGACAGCATCTCAGGGAAGCTCGAAAGCCATCCTTGTCATTCTTGTTCATAATATTAGTAATAATATGAATAATATGAATAATAAGAATAACTTGAGCTTAATGCCTAAGCTCAAGTTGAAAGTGTTTCTAGTAAAGAATGCTTTTCAATTAGAGTTCTTGTGTTTGCAACTTTTATGCCTTTCCTAGATTATGGTGATCTGCTGTACATGAATGCATCGGCCCAGTGTTTGCAATCATTGGACCTAGTGTACCACTCTGCCCTGCGTTTCATCACTGGTCGTAAACACTTAACGCACCATTGTACTTGCTATGCTAAAGCTGAGTGGACATCCTTGTATGCACGCAGGCGCACTCATGGGTTGAGTTTTATTAATCAAACTCTCCTTGGTTTGGTTCCCTTTTATTTATGCACTTTTGTCTCTTAATGCCAAAGTATATATACGGCCTGCGCTCTCACGACACGTTGAAATTGTCTGTTCCCCGGGTGCGTACTGAGTTGGGCAAGAAAGCTTTTAAGTATGCTGCCCCAACTGCCTGGAATGATGTACCGCAGGGCTATTCATCTCTGGTCCTGGAGGGCCGCACCCTGCAGGTTTTAGACCTCTCCCTGCTCCAACAGCCTGATAACGAGCAGTTTATTTGAATCAGGTGTGTTGAAGCAGGGAGCGATCTAAAACCTGCAGTCATCAAAACAAATACAAACATGAGGCAATATGATTATTGCTCACCAAAACATCTGTAGGGTTTTCCAAACAAATGTGAGGTACTAAATTTACTCCTCACCGAAACAGATGGGGAGAAATAACCCACTGTTCCTTAAAGAGGATTACCAGAGCTGGCTGTGTGATCTGTGGCTCTACTAATGCAGATGCATGTGGGCCACTGTGTGTGGGATTGGTACAAATAACCTCAACACACGGAGCTTAGATCCCTGCAGCCCCAGCTGCAACTCCTGGCTCTTAGATCCCATGAGATTAGATACATCTACTGTACATTAGGGTATTAAGATTGTGGTATTCAGCTCTCCTGCGCTTTGTTGCAAATCTGTGTGTGGGCTCTTTTTACACAGTTTATTAGAAAGCAATCTTATTTCTATTCCATGCTTAAAACTGAACCGCATATGATTTCTCACTTCTATCATGCATTGATAATATCCATAAGCACACAGGACAAACACACACACACACAAACACACACACAGAGACATATATCAGGTATTATTCTTTGGTTTGTTCATTTGCACTCAGCTCAAAAGGTCAAGACCGTAACTAAACCGATTTGTTGTTTTCTTTTACAGTTAACAGCCTAATTGAACTTTGACAAACTCTGTCTCGGACATTAAATCTGATTTGTGTCAGGTTGCATATTGAACTGCACTGACCTCATCTGACTGACCCAAATGGATTGGCACTGAACATATCAGATGGAATGGAACTGGGCTGAGGGGAAAGGGTGTAATGAGTTCAAACTGAATTTAGTGGAACAACTCTAACTTCATTCGTGTGTAAAGGATGGAGTAATTAAACCTGGGAAAACGCTTGTCCCTCTTTCTTTCCTTCTCTCGTCTCTCGCTCTAATAATACCTTTGCTTCCCTCTTCCCGTCGTGTCCCTTCTCCATTCACTCCCCATAACATTTTGTCCTCCTTCATCCAATCTATCAATATTCAACTCTGTTATCTCCCATGCTTTGCCTGTGTCACCCCCCCCCCCCAATCTCGCTCTATCACCTCCTATAGTTCCAGAAGCCACAGGAGCATTACCCCCCCTTCCGATTTGGGACGGTTCCTAATGGAAGCACAGAGAGGAACATCCGCAGCAACTACCCTGACATGCACACACACATGATCAAATACAACCAGAAGGGAGTTGAGGAAGCTCTCACCAGTCTCAAAATGGGGTACGGGTTTATTATTCGTTCTTGATGGAAATGTTCTATATTTATGCGCCCCTGATACAGTCTGATACTGCTGATACTCCCCATGTGAGTCATTCAATAGTATATATATATTATATATATATATATATATAATATATATATATTTTCTTCTTTCAGTTACAGTTAATTTAGAGCTTAAGCTAGGGTGGGTACATTTTACATATTTTTTATTGTGTCATAACAGTTTGTAAGTGACATTTTATTTCTCTTTTAGAGGAAAAAGAACTGGTGAGTTAGCAAAAGAAGGCAACATCGTATACTGTATAAGCTCTTCAATGCAAACTAGTGTGGGACGGACTAAATAAATGTAAATTTACAGTAAAGTGTGACTATATAATATATAGTTAATTGGGGCTATATTTACAGTAAAGTGTGACTATATATTATATAGTTAAATGGGGCTATATTTACAGTAAAGTGTGACTA
>JAODLL010078037.1:0-15932 GCA_026546735.1 Forbesichthys agassizii | reverse complement strand
ATATATATATAGAGAGAGAGAGAGAGAGAGGTCTCTTGTTGCTCAGGATCTGCTCAGGAAATGTTTTATAGAAGTGAAAGTGATGAGGATGTTCTGAAATTGAAGATATTGCAGAGAACCCTTAGTATGAGGCAGCCTCTCAGATTCCTTCTGATATGACCTCACAATGTATCTCAGCCCCAACCAGAGACTATTGTCCAGCCAGAAGTGACAGTTCTAAAAATGGGAAACTCTTCCCTGCTGAAAGACATGGTAGTCTCTGCTTACAATAGACCATTAACCTGGTTCCTGTTCCCACCTGATGTTATCAGCCATGTCATAGACACCAAATCTGCTTTTGAGCATATCATTTAATATCCAGTGTAAAACAATTCTTGAGATGACAAACATAAATGTAGCTGTTTGACATTTGGAATTGGACAAATGTAATAGGTTTAAACTCTTTAGGGTTGAATAGAGCATAAACATAACAAATCATATTAAAGCTAATATAATTGCAATGTTCAACTGTGTGCATGTGAGTCATAGTAGTTTTATGGTGATATACATATTATTGGAAATAATCTAAAATTGCAAGCCCAGTTTGTTGTTAACAGGAGTGTTAAAAATACTATTTAGCAAATAAGATTGAGAATTATGAAAGCAATGTTATTAATAATTGAGATCTCCAAGACCTCAAACAAAGTCAATGTAGTCAGTCTGAACAGAACATGAGGGTCAAATGTCTCTTTACACTATATCACAAACAATGACCACCAGGAATTTATTTGGCATGTATTACATATAAAAGAAACAACATTAAAAATGGAACATTCAAACTTAAGGCACTGTTAGGACCATGAAAGGACAAGAGATTAGTAATAAGAAATCAAAAGAAGCATTGGAGAAGGCCTCATTTTCTTTCTCACATAAATTAACAAAACAAAATTACACACATAAAACTACAAAGTTATTTAAAGCTATACCAAACAACCCGTTTTGGTTTAACTACAATGGAATTACCTGTAGTCCTAACAAACAGTTTTGCCGGGTGACAACGCCACTTTGTGGTGACTGGCGGGATTAGTTACCAAAGTCATAATTAAAAAGGCAGTAGAATTCTTGCCTGGCTTCGCCCGACTATGCTCTCAGCTCAATTTATTTAGCTGAGATTAGTGAATAGGGTCTGGTTACACCAGGCTAGTAGAATTGAGCACAGCACAAAAAAAAAAAAGTCCCATGGCAAAGCAGATCACACACAGCTGGGTCTACAGATTTTAACCATTTTGTCAAGTACTTTAAAGAAAAATATATTCCACATTCCAAAGATGACGTGTCATTTTCAGCGCACCTACACAAGTTAAAATGATACTACAGTTCCTAGGAACAGACACACATAAAATAACATAAAATGTTGTGCACATTTCCCCATTGCCCTTACTAATGTGTTTAAAATTACATTTTTCCAATTAGCTTATTGAAGATAGTATGTCTTAAGTGGTTGCTGCCACAGTGCCTTTCTTGTCACTGAAGAAGCTCCTGAGCATCAGCACTTGACTGACACTGACGACGAACAGCAGCAGGGTCTCTCCGAGGGACCAGTAGGTCACCCGCTCGTGGAGGTCCTCGGCACGGATGCGGTCGTGCGACTCCCTCAGTCTGTACCACGTCTGGGATTCTGACACCCTCTTCAGGATCTCATGGATGGAGAGGGATGAGGACTCCATCTAAACACCAGTTTACAATTTCAGACATATCTACAATTAGCGTTAACATTTAAATGTTTAAACAATATAGCATTGTTAGTTGCTTTCGATAAAAGTAACTTAAAATTAAATAACTACAATTATTACAAGGAGCAGGTACCATCCTGATCTCACAAGCTTTAGTTTGACTTAGCCTCGAGAATCAGTCTGGAGAGCTTGGAAATCGTTGTGTTTCAGGCCGGTAAAGCTAGTGTGTGGTCAATCAGCGTCGAGCGTCGTACTGTTAGCTAGGGGACTTGAAAACATCTAGAAAAAATGGCGGATCCTACATAAGTTAATGTAGATGATGCAATATAGAATCGGTTTTATTATAATGTATTAGAAGATCAAAGGCTTTTCTCAATGGAAAATATGTTTTCTCTATTCCTCTCAACTTTTCTACTGCAAGAGTGGAATTAACAACAGGCTTTGCTGGTTCACAGGTTCTTCCAATCACCTACAAAGTATTTTTTTGAAAACGCCTGCAGTTTCAATGGATGGCTCCCCAGATTGATGTGTCTAACAGACACAGATTGGCATCTAGCTCAAGGATGCTTACAGGTAAGTCAACTCCGGGGCTCGAACCCACAACCTTCCAGCTAGGAGTCATGTCCCTCACATGAGAACGTTTGGCACATTTACAGCATAGTTTGCTGTACTTTTATATTTTTACTTACAATGAGTACATTTGTCAATAGCTGAATAGGTCATACACCAATTATCTAAGAAAACAAATTTATTTTGCATTAAAGACAGCACCTATTAATTTTACAATATATATTACCATTACCTATTACTATTCAAGCCTCAAAACATCTAACACAGCCTAAGGTTAAACACAAGTTAAGTGCTACACTTATTAAAAAATTATTGTATTTTTTAAGGAATGAAGGCCTAATATACAGTAAATCGCCATAGAGAACTTCAGTCAAGTTGTCTAACTGATCCTTTACGGTCACCTGGACATTTGACTGAAGCAATGTAATGTCTCTGACAGAAGTCAAGTCAGCATGCTTTACCACCACAATCGTCCTCTTTTGGACACCAAGGAGAATGTATCTTTTATGATATAACGTATGCTCTTTTTGAGTGACATCACTGAACACTACACTACCAGTGTTCATACTACATACAGATCACATCTTATTCTGATTTGGAACATCAACACTTCCCTCTAGCGGTCAGTAAAGACAAACTCACAATCTGTGGCAGATGTAAGTAAACAAATGTAATCAACCTGCTAGTCTTATTTACCCCTTTTTTCCACCTCTGCTAGGGTGACTTTCTTGACCGCTATAGCCTATAGGGAAACACTCCACCTCTGCTAGGGTGACTTTCTTGACCGCTATAGCCTATAGGGAAACACTCCAGTAATTAGAGGTTTACCTTGCTCCATGGCAAACTCAACATACATGTTGTTTTGGACTTACTTGAGTCAATGCTGAGGCTCTGTTCATGTCTGGGAGCAGAGGGCGCTCCTCACCACTACGGAAGTCCAGGTAGACGGTTTTGTGTGAAAAGGTGGAGAATTCGTTGCTAAAGCAGACTTTATATGCTCCCTTAAATAAAGTAGTGTGAGAAAAACTGTCGTACTGCTTCTTCCTCTCATGATACAATACGTTGTTTTCTGGATCTGTGACAAAACAGTCAACATCATAGTTTCCCCCAGCGATGACCTATGTAAAAATAACAATGGTGTGAAATATCTCTTTCAATTTGCGATAGGTGTACTTACAAGTTGATACTATGATTCAGAAATCATCGACAAAATAAGCATTTGAAAAACAAGACAATTTCTTAAAATTAGCAAGTTATAAGAAGCAGCTAAAGAGCAGGTTAATAGCCTATATTAGGCCTAAATATGCTTAAAATTAAATGAATTACAGTGCTGTTGCGTTTAGCATATGCGTAGAACATAAAATAATAACTTACTTGAAAGTCTATGTCAAACTGTACTCCCTTTTCGATCTCCTCGTAAAAACATTGTTTATCATTGTCCGGTAATTCAAATGTCAGCTCTGTGCCACATACAAACAGCACCTGCAGGCCTACTATCAAACAACACAGACCCCCATACAGCATGATGCAGCACTGCAATGGAAATAGCACCTTTATAATCTACAGAAACACTCGTGTTTCAATAATGATGACAACTTGGAAGAAATCAAAACCGCTACATCTGACGTGGCAGACGCCAAAGTACTTCCGGGTCAGTGTGTATTTTTTCAATGGATTTCTTCTAACAAGTATGCCTATCAATATATTTTCGTTCAGTGTATCTGTACAAAGGCCGGTTAGATCGCGTCCCGATTTTAGTAAAACAACTGTGGGCATAAAACTTTATAGCCTACATTTATATTTTGGAAGTAGCACATTATGTCACTTTAAAGGTACAGTCAGCTATACAGAGCCTGCTGTTTTCCGATTTTCCAGTTATTGTTAAAAACGTTGGATGGATGTTAGCAAAGTCGTCTCTGATTTTATGGTTGAGCTCAGGCTCAGCGCCATGTGGGTCAGATGTCCGACAGACCCTTATGTGGCTAATGGCGAAAGCTGCACTGTAAAGGCCGTTTACATTAACCTAGCAAAAAACGGATCTCAGCAAGTAGGGCGCAAAATACATTTTCTAAACGCTTGTATCGCCAGGGGGCTGCAGAAGGAGGTTGGGTTTTATCTGATTAGCTACTGCTTTTGTTTTTCTAGGAGACAATCAAATCCAATAATGGATCATTTGCAACTGTCAGCTTTGAGCTATGGCGGTGAAGTTGTTTTTATATTCTTACATTTAACATTCTACAGACATTCAACAGATATTCAACAGACATTCACCAATAGCCATTTAGAAAATCAATAACTTATTCAGCAATTGACACAGCCATACCAAAACACTTCAGATATGTTCTATATATGCCTGGCATACTTTGGCAATCTTTGGTTAAAATATAAAGTATATCTAGGATTTATCAAAACTTCTTAAAATATGCAATTATGCAACGGATACAGATACGGATGTATTACTATTTCCGGAAATAGGTAAAAATGCAATTAGTCTACGGTTGTGATGATCAATAACTTTTTCATTGATAAACGTAGACACACGAAGCCAGTTGTCATTAATTCTCTACATGCCTGGCATCATTTTACAACCTTACAACCAAACAGAAAGCTCAGGGGCCAAATCGGGTACGGTACAGAATGCACGTAAGGCTCAATTTAATCTTGCTTTCAATGCTAACATGCCACATAATGAGTCAAGCACTTGTCAAATTTTATTCGCATTTCGCTATACCTTGCCATTCTCAGTGTGCTGAAAAAATAATGTGCTAACCTACTTCTACAAAGCCCTCTGTAAATAGGAACATATACAAAGTGGAAAACACTGCTTACAACAACGAAGCCTACTGCTCTTTGCTTCACAATGTGTGTGGCAAAGGTGAAGTAGGCATAGCTATCCCAGCACACTGCAAGCAATCTGATCATTGCACATCGCTTTGTAGCTGAAAAGTGGACACTTAGAAGTTGTTTACATTCAAAGCTTTGCCTAAAGTCCCCATGATCAAGCGGGAGGCCTGCTTTTCTTTCAGGTATGGTGGCCAATGCCAGTACTGCAGCCTCTGCTACACAAAAAGCCTATTTCCCATTGAAAAAGACGTGCCTATTATGAACGCTGTTTGAACACCACACTCATACATAAACAATTTATTATATTATGAATTTTTATGGGAGTGAGTTATATTTTTTTACTAACCTAGCTAGAGCCCAGGAAAGCTAATTGTTTTGCGTGACGTCACCACGGGACAAGCAAAGTAGCCTACATGCTGTAGCTTGGCTAGTGGGCAGAGAATATTATTTTATCAACACAATATTATCTTAAAGAACCAGTAAATCTTTATTTATCAAAGTAAATATTTATACACAAACCAGTTACAACTGCTCTTATCTTATGTTTCCTTCAAGTGTTTTCATGGGACAATGTTGGTAGCCTACATTTGTTTATGCAAGTTTATTTCAGTTAGTTTAGTTATTTGGCAGTTTTCAACAGTACATTATACACACATGCCCTCTTACTGTATTTAAACATGCAAATGAATCATGGTCTGTACACAAGGATGGGCAAAAATATGTATTTTAAAATAAAATACCAAATACCCTAATTGTAGTCTAAAGAAATCAGCCCCAAGTCGCATTGTTAATGTCTCTATGACATTATTATTTTAGTTGGTTAGTAAGAGAATGTAAGATTATTGAATATTAAGTATATTATTTTATAAAATATACATACATTCAAATACTACAGTATGTGATTATTTATAGAAGAAAAAAAAAAGTTTTTTGTTAATGCAGTTTATGTTGTGCCACAAACATAAAAGTTTATGTCATTTCTGTCACCAGTTTCATACTAAGCACACCAGCTTCAAGTGAGTGATGTTGAGTGTGCCTGTTATTCTCTGCTCAGGAGCAATTACACCTAACTGCTTTATTTGTACATATAAATGAGTTAACTTAAAAAAAACGAAAATATAATTAAACCGCCACAACAAATAGGATACAAAACAGTCAAACAATCAAAACTTGGATTTATTTGTGTCGTTTTACACTTATCTTTTTGTATTATATTTATTTTAGGACAGTGGCCGTTTTAGCAATACCCACTGTGATGGTGACATTTTTATAAATAATTTGACTGTCAAAAGATAATCGATCATCAATTTCAAATGTTACTATTCTATTACTGCTTAAAATATTGTATACTGTATCACAATCACATTTTCTTTGTAGGGTGTGTGAAAAAGCATCAGTCATACTATCAAAGCAAATTAGTTGATGTTCTCTTCAGCAAAGACTTGGCTGCCAGACTACAAAGTAGTACACTACAAATCTTCCACTATTACTGTATGTGATTTGGCATTGATTTGTATCTGCTCAGCATTGTTATTGAACATATTATACGTATTATATAACATTAACAATGCATCTTATTTGTATCTAGAATTAAAGGAATCATACTCAATTGTTACAGCACTGCCAGAACCCCAAATTACTCTATGAATATACCATACCTCACTGTGTTTGAAACACAACTGTGCAGCTTACATGGCTATAGAGGGGACATAGAGAGCAACAGACAGAGTAACAGGGAATAGGAGTGAATGCCGCTCAATACTCATTTCAACAATGGTTTGATCAACTACGCTTTCAAAGTGATGTAGAAATGTGCCTTGAGCACATTTCTTCCCCCACTTCCCCCACTTGTAGCACCCTTTGTGACGCTGATCACATCATTAGACCTGGGCCAGGTATTTAGTTATGTTAGTTACTTATGTAAGTCTGTCATCAGTGTGCTTGCACTTTGCCCTCTATTCTCATATTCTCATACTGCTGAAGGCACTTCTTTGTAACCTTTGTTTGTCATATGCTTGTGTAAATGTGTAACTTTATGTTTTACCTGTCCTTATTATAATTAGTTTTAATCAACATTATTACTGCCTCGCCTCCACCAGAAACATCAAACTAAGATGTAGAGCACATCTCTCTCTCTCTCTCTCTCTCTCTCTCTCTCTCTCTCTCTCTCTCTCTCTCTCTCTCTCTCTCTCACGCTCTATTCTACTATTTCATCTCAGATATAGTTTTTGCCTGTTATATGCTCAGACCCCAAACAACTGTCCACAGGTGCAGAGAAGTGCCAGTTACCTCCCTGTACAAACCAAACATTATTCATATACATATTCAAAAATATATAACAAACTTCTACTGTAATCCATCCATGCATCAGGACTAGTACCTGTTTTCTACACAGGACATATGCGTTAACAGTTACTGGATTACAAACTGGCTGCTTTAGGCATTTGTTAGGCCGGTATAGCGTTAGAATACTGACTGTTATGCAATACAAATATTATATACTGTATATTTACTGTGTGTGTGTGTATATATGTGTATATATATATATATATATATATATATATATATATATATATGAGTATGTTGCCCAGTCCTAATTTATGAATTTGAACCATATAGTTCCAAATTATTATATCACCATATAGTTTTGTTTTGTGAAAAATGAAATTCTCATTGCAAAAAGTGCAAAGGTAAGATAATTTAGATAAACAATTATAATTTATAATGCTTACATGGCTTATAATGTTACAAAATGCCCTGTGTCATGAGACAAATTTTGATATTGATAGTGTTTTGTATAATACATATGAATATAAGCTTAAACTGTGGAAATGGTTTATTCATCATAGTATGACATGACTTACTGATATGTACAATCCTAATGTAAGTTACAAGTTACTGCATTTTCCAATAAAAAATGAATATAAACCTTTTTATATAATCAACAAATTTACTGACATATGGATACACATACTGTCATATCACAGTGGCAACTTGTAGATGATTGAACTTGAATTTAACAATGAATACATACATGTCTTATATGATCAAGCTATTTGAACACCGAAAATAGTTGAATGCAGCACCCTCGTGTGAGTAGTAGTAACTAATGCAGCTTTATGCAACAAAACGTGGGTATAGCTGCTTGACAAGTTATCATCTGTTTCTATTGTACTTTCAATTATTTCAGAGCTTTTTTAATATACATTACTTTAATTAATCAAGAATGCTTGAATTCCATTAACAAATGAAAACATTTTAGCTTTTTTCTATTTTTAACAACATTTTTACAGATTGAGGCAAGTTGTTGTTATAGACATCTCTAGAATTTAAATCAACATGCAACATACTTCTGTTAAGATATTAGAAATTAGATTCACCAAAGCTCAGGGCCAGCCCTACAAATGTCAAGGCATTGTTTGTGGGTATGAGAAGCATGCTGTTATCTTGTCAGAGTCATCATATAGGCATGATTTTATTTACCTGATTAAGTATTCCTTCCCGGTTACATCATCCTAACCCTTAGAGCACTGTCAGGTTTTGGTGGATTATGTCATTCACTCAGCAGGCTAACACTTGTTCTGGGAATCTATGCATAAACTGGCCTTGCTGCATTATATTATTAATATTATGTATTCATTTTATTTAAAATAAATCATCTAATATGCAACATATATGCTTTGCAGCCCACCAAACTGCATTTAGGCATATTTGAGGGAATTCCTACTACTACCTAGAGATAGTAGGCATGTTAAAAGTTTCCATTGATTGGAAATATGCATACATTTATTTTCTTTAAAAGTTTTATTTATATATTATCTGCATTATAGGCTAGCCTGCTACACACCATTTAAAATTGAAGATATACTAAACTCCTGATGTTAGTGCTTGAAGTGAGTCAAAAGTTGACTATATTATTGACGATATCGTAGATCGGTCATTTATATAAAAGTATCTCATTGTACTAGTAGGAAAAATTATGCATACATGTCTTTTAAATTTAGACGTCAAATGTCACACTTGATGTAACAATTTTACTCTGTATCTCCTACAAATTGACACACAATAATAATTTAACACCAAAATGGAAAAAATAAATAATCATAAATATTCCTGATCGCACAGTAGAAATTCCACGCCTTTTCTGTACCTGTCGGTAATGTCAGACACATGCCCTTATCAGTTCTCCGTCCAACGGATATGGAATCAATAGCTGGGCTGGAAAAGTGATAAGGAGATGTGAGCGACCATACTGCAGCTCCACAACAGCAAATACACCTCTACCACATTAACCTATTCTTACCTATTACCTTGAAACAATTTCCAAGAAGGCTAACAGACTGGTGTTTCAAAAGGTCTCCGACAAAGACGGCTTCAGCCGCTCTGTGAGACCCAACTGACCTAAAACTGGACGTCCGTGCTGGCCATGGGTGATATCTGCTGGTTTTGGTTCCACCAACGCACAAGGCAACTATGGCAGGTGTAAAACCATGATGGAAGGATTGTCCGTTTTCTGAGTGTTCATACCACAATGCAATTGTCCTGAGCTAGCGGTAAAGAAAAAAAAAAGAGAATCTTGGTTCCTCGTATGGTCAATAGAGTTTGCATTAGGCCAGTCAAAGTAGCTTCGTACAGCAGTACTTCACTGTTAGGCAGCCAACAAAGTTTTGAGACACACCCCATTGATGAGTTTTATTTCACTGGCAGCCCCGCCTGGGTCTGACAGATCTGCCAGCTGCCATTGGTTCAAATCCAGAACCCACACCTTTCCCCTAAGGCCCTGTGGATTAGGGCCAAATATTTGTCTGAGATGTCGGTCATGAGGAGATCAGCCAGTGGGATGAGAGGATAGGCTTCGTGAGCGTGTTCCCTACAGGTGTGTCTGAGAAACACATTCCGATACATACATATCTGTCAGGTTTACTGGTATTTCAGCTGCTTCAAGCTGCAGTGGCTTCACTGACCAAGAGATAGAAAAGTTCCAACCTCAAATGTCCAGTTCAGAAAAGACCATTTTCACACCACAGATGCTTATAGGACAGGACATTTTATTTACCCGCAGTGAGTCAGTTTTGAATGTCAAGCACACATTCCCCAAGTGTCAACTTTAAAAACCTGTTGCTAGTTTTACAATTAAATTACAGCACACACAAAATGTCCTACCTGTTTGGTGTGTAAACACATGCAACCTGTCACCAGCAAAGTGTTACACACAGTTACAGAAAGGCTTGAGACATGCATTGAGACAGCATCTTTCTAATCCACAAGTATGTTGAACCTTCCTCAAGTCAGCTAACGTACAGGTGCAGACGATGGCATGTACAGTAATATGCCTTTCATCCCCTCTCCCCGAGCAAAGAACATCAAATCATATGCCCTTTATTACTTGCTGGAACTCATAAAGTCAGTCAGAGTCTGAATGTGTCTGTGTTTGTGTGGAGTATTGTCATTTGGCCCTCTGGCATTAACTGTTTCCTTGTATTGGTTTGTTTTCACTTGTCTGCTTTTTGCGTTTTTTACAGGTTGTTTCTTTCTGGTTAAGTTTCGTCTCTGTACTGTGCATCGTTCTTTTCTTTTGGTCTTCTCGTGCGTTATACATTCTCCCTCTCCCCCTCGAGCGTGCGCACGCTCTCTCTCCGAGTACACGAGTACAGAGGTGAACAGTGTGTGCCTGAGGCAGGTGCGGGAATGCAGGTTTCCAGTATCTGAGGTCCTTGTAGCTGAGAAGCCGGTGGTGTGATTACTGTCTCAGGCGAGTCTGAGCATGCGAAAAGCTAAATCAGACCAGCCAGACCATGTCACTATATAGTGACTGGCCCTAAAGAGTTTTTCTTTAAAGATAACATTGTTTTTTTCCAGGCTCTGATTATTGTCAGCTCCTGTTCACCTGTATTTGTTCACTTTGGTTTCCTTTGCTGTTTAGTCCCACTGGTGACTCAGCAGTTCTCAAACCACCATGTAGCTGTTGGCATGGCCAGGCCAACTGCACCTGGAAAGTGTCAGGCCAACACACACTTGCCCATAAATGCACACAGTTACCTAATTTGTGTAATTTTCATGTCAGTCAGTCAAAAATCCACAGAATTACAGAAGAAGTACAACACGAACATACGACTGCCCTGCCTGATATGTCCTTATTATATATATATATATATATATATATATATATATATATAATTACACAATTTATATCATAACAAGTGCATGAAATGTGGTTATATAAGTAACATTGAAGGTATAGTCAGCTATTGTAAGATAATTGTAAAATCTTTGTCAAATTCACCAAATGTCTTTTGCTTTCGCTAGTTTACTGTATAGGGACATGAGCATAAACAAAGCAACAAACACCTCTCACAACAAAAATGCCCTTGGCTTCGCAATGCACTTCAATGTGTGGGGCAGAGCTTCTGAGAAAGTTGAGAATTACCCTTTTAATTACAGTATTTTGTTTTGCTGTACAATAGATTTCTACCTGGTTCTCATGTCATCTTATTTGTTAATAAGTGATACATTTTTTCTTCCTATAATTTAATATTTGATGAAGAGCCTTTATCAGTGTGAAAGCAAGGGCATGTTATTGTTGACCCTGGCCAAACAGATTATCTCACATAGCATGAAGACTATACAAGACTAACACAAATGTGTCCGTCATGACCCTGCAATGAACTGTCGCAGGGTCAAGCCTAACCCTATCCAACCCGACTCCAAAACCTTACCACTGGTCTGATGGTCACAACATTATTGTTATTAATACATCAGCAATAGATCTACAGAAGATAACTATTACACAATGTATGATGAAGTATTTAACAATAAAAAAAAGCTTTTAAATCAGTTTGATATTTCTGGAAATCATGTTGTGCTGATTTATCTGATAACATTTTGATGGTGTACACAAAGTGATGTACGTAAGTAGTGACATTTATCTTGCAGTATTGCACTGTACTACTACTGTACTATATGTGTTTACTGTATTTATGTATGTATACTGTATAGTATGTATGTATGTATGTGCACAGTGTTCCAAATTATTATGCAAATTATAATTTAAACAGATTTTCCTATATAGTCGATGCAAATGAAAGTCAGGATAGTTTTCAAGTCATCAACCATTAGGATTTGTTGAATTTCATTGAACAAACCAGCCAATGAAAACATTATTTTTTTCAGAAATAAAAAACTCAAAATGCACTGGTTTCAAGCAATGTGGGAAAGAAAAAGTATCTCTCTGCTGCGAAAGAGCATCTAATAGTGCAATGCTTTCGACAAGGTATGAAAACATAAGATATATCACGAAAACTTAATTGTACTGTAAAAATATTTGTGGCTGATTCAGACCACAGACAGGTTTATGCAAATAAAGGCTTGAGGAAGGTTACTGCCAGACAAATTCATCGGATTAAGAGAGTAGCTGTGAGAAAATCAGTGTAAAAAATGATGTGCATAATAATTTGGAACTGTATGTATCTGTATGTATGTATGTATGTGTGTGCAGATGGAACACTGTCTGGCCCTATACAGTAATTCTAAACCCATTTGTTGCACAGTAAAGAGCGACAGAGTGATGGTATAATTTTGGTGGTGGGGTGGGTCGTGGTCGGGGTGCAGGATTTGCAGATGGCTGTATTGGGTGTTCGGGCCCTGAGGCTACGTTGTGTAGCTAGGAATAAGGACGTTGTTGAGTGAGCACACAGACAAAAGGGAGTGCTGATTCAGCTGTCGGCCGGGATTGGCGCACGCTGCGTTGCACTGGACTCGCCCATCAGCTCGACGGCACACAGGCATTAGGTCCAGGAAACGGCAGAAGGAAATTAGGTTATAAATGCTGTGCCTTAATTGAGTTTGACACATTCACTAAAATATGTGAATTCAAAAGCAAGTATTTATATACAGTATACAATATATATATATATATATATATATATATATATATATACATTATTCTAATTAAATTCATTACTGTTGGATACATTACGATTAGATTGCTATTATTGCAAGATTATTTACATCTTCTGAACAATATACAGTATAGGTATAACATAGATATTGATTTCAAAAGAGAATATGAGAATATCAACCTCAATTTGTAACTGAAATGCTGGGGAACCACGTAATGAACTCAGACATGAACTACACTAACTACTTTCTTTCAGACAACTATTTTATATCAGAAAAACAAACTGAAACTGAACAAAATTGATTAAATGTGTAACATGGAATCACTTTTATAATTAACCATGCAGTATTCAGCATCCCTTTAACATCCTTGTTTTACAGATAATGTTTTACAAGGAGTTTTTAGTTCCCATAGCTGTGACACCCTGTGTTTTTCTGCTTGGCTTGCTGTTTTGCTCTTGATGTTGTGTGATGTCTTAGCATGCCATTGGGAGGGGAAGGGCTGAAGTTGTCTCTGTCAGCTTTGTTAGCGATTATTTAGTTGAGTTCCTCCCGTTGGTGTGAAAGTCTGGTTCTAAGCAAACAGGCCTCAGCTTCTCTTTATCCAGTTCCGGAGCTCCAGGGCCCAGCAGACGCCATGGCTGATCATGCGGACCGCAGGAGATCTGCTAAAAGCCCTCTCTGGGATTAGGATAGATACATTCCCAGTCCCTTTAGACTCTTGCTTCCATCAACTGGACTATAGAATGGTGTTCGTGTGTGTGTGTGTGTGCGTGCATGTGTGTGTCTGTGTGTGTATGTGTGTGTGTGTAAGAGTGAGTGTGCGTGTGTCTGTGAGTTCAGCGGGCTGACCAGACCTCTTCGACTGCTGGACCACTGGTTCAACGTGCACACACACACACACACACACACACCTGCTTGTAAAGGTGCATGAGTTTGCAGACCAGAAACAGTATGTTTAGATGACAGCTTTTCCTAACAATTTATTAGACGAATGAACAGCTGCAGAGCTTTACTGTACACACAATATTAACTTCACCCCCATGTCACTCTGTCATTTGAAACAACAGTCAAATCATTGTTATTTTATACTATACTCCATCCATCATCAACAACATATCTGTAGTCGGATCAAAGGGGCAGCAGCTCAAGCAGAGCACCCAAACTTCTCTTTCCCGAGCCACATTAACCAGCTCTGACTGACGGATCGCAAATCATTCCCAGGCTAGCGGGGAGATATAATCTCACCACCTAGTCCTGAGTCTTTCCCGAGGCCTCCTCCCCCAACTAGACGTGCTTGAAACACCTCCCTGCGGAGGCACCCAGGGGGCATCCTTATCGAACCACCTCAACTGACTCCATTACATGCAAAGGATCAGCGGCTCTAGATCCTCACAGATGACTTGGAGTCTCACTCTATGTCTAAGGGAGAAGCCAGCACCGTGCTCACATCGCCAGTGATTTTGTAGCTGGTTGTTTGCTCTGTCACTGGTGGGTGTATCTACGCTGTTGCTCAAAGAGGTAAGACCATGAGACCACAGCTCTTCGCCGCAGCTTCAGCAATGGAAGCTTTGAACAGTGCCCACTGTCATTGTTCAAATGTCCTCAGCCTCCACAGGAATGCCAGAGATGCTCCGATGGAGGTGTGAGTTGAAGATCTCTCTGACCGGGGCCTCTTCCAAATATTCCCAGTTCACCCGCACTACCCGTTTGCGCTCACCGTGTCTGTCGAGAGTCTTCACCAGCCCCCTGACCCAATTCACTACCAAACGGTGATCAGTTGATAGCTCCGCCCCTCTCTTCACCGGAGTGTATAAAACATACGCCCTCAGATCAGTCGACACAATCAAAAAAATCGATAATTGACCTTTGGCCTAGGGTGCTCTGGTACCATATACGCTTATTAGCCTCCTTATGTTCAAACATAGTGTTTGTTATATATAGATAATCTATGGCAAGCACAGAATTCTAACAAGAAACGACTCCTCGGCTTCAGATCAGGGAGGCCGTTCCTCCCAATCACTGCTCTGCAGCTATCTCCATCAATGACCATGTGTGCATTGCAGTCTCCCAGTAGACCTATGGAGTCCTATACAGGACGCCATTCAGGGTCTCCAAGAAGGTTGACCTCTCTGAACAGTCAGAGTTTCCCGCCAACAACCCGAAGGCGCATGGAGGCGACCCTCTCATCTACCAGGGTAAGCTCCAACGTAGTGGTGCTCTGCCAGGGACTTGTGAGCATCCCCACACCATACTCTTTGTCTCTTCTACTTAACTTTTACTTTTACTACTTTGTTGATTGTCTTGTGTCCGAAGAGTACAGTGTGCTTTACGACCAAGCATTTCACAACCATTCAAGACGTGATCTTGAATTAGTACCTGTGCTGCTGTCTGCCATCAGCTGCACTGGAGCCTTTTAGTGGTTAAATACCATCAAGAGAGCACTTAACCTACCTCATTCAGATTTCCCTGGTTGTCACAGAGTTTAGATCAGCATTATTCTGGACCCAGTCTCTCTGACCTTCAGTCTTCTATACCACCCACACAATTGCCTGTTGGGAAATTTAGGCATACTATGCTTCATAAATGAAGATCTTAACGTGCTAATTTTAGCCCTGCTAACATTATGCTTTTCCAGGTAATTATCAGTAGAGCTACTATGTCACTGTTTGTGTTATAATATAATAATAATAATTGATTTGTATAGCACCTTTCATACACAATGTGCATGCAACTCAACGTGCTTTACAGTTAAAAACATATGAACAAAGGATGAAGGGAACAACTTAAATTAAAGAAAAATAAATAATAAACAACGGAAAACTAGGTAAAAGCCATTATTGTATATACTCTGCCCCCCCCCCTCCCCATCCTCCGCGTTTGGTGGGATACTAACCCACTGGGACTCCA
>JAODLL010078026.1:178-15936 GCA_026546735.1 Forbesichthys agassizii | reverse complement strand
AGACCGTCTCTAGTCTCAGCCTCTTCATCAGCACTACGTCACATAAGAGACCGTCTCTAGTCTCAGCCTCTTCATTAACACTACGTCACATTAGAGACCGTCTCTAGTCTCAGCCTCTTCATCAGCACTACCTCACATAAGAGACCGTCTCTAGTCTCAGCCTCTTCATCAGCACTACGTCACATAAGAGATTCCTCAGTATAAAGCGTAGATGCTTTTTTTGTCACATACATTTTGCGAAATTTGTTCTCTGCATTTATACCATCTCGCAAGGGAATATAAATTTGACTTCAGTTATGCAATTGGTTGTCGTGCATGTCAATCAAATTACCTCTCTCTCAAGTAGGTTGATCTAGATGCAGTTAGCCAGCACTGTGTATCAGACTACAAAGTTTGTTACCTTATTAAAATTAGAATCATTAATGTAATCTGATTACTACCCTGGCATGTGTTTTGAGCTGTAAACTAAGTAATAGGATTGATCAGACACAAATTCCCATTTTTAAATATATCAGCATTTTATGGGCTGAAAACAGAACAACTCATATCATATCTGTTGAAAACACCCCAGGACCTGGCTGGTGGTACGCTCATAACATGCATACACGTACAGTGTATCTCAAAATAAGACATTCATTTCAGTACTATTCCTTACTATTTCAGTATAAATTATTTTTAGTTACCATCTTAAAATAATGGGTTACTTTTCAAAATAATCGCATAGTATCCCGAAATAATCAAGTCATCAGTATGTGATTTTGAAGAAGTGATACCGTATGTGGTTTAGAAAAGTATTAAAATGCAGTCAATTTACTTAATGACTTATGTTCCAAAGATGGCTCTTTGTAGATCTCTCGTGTCCAAAGGCTTTATTTGATATTATGAGATTCCTCCATAACCACTAAAACGTCATTTTTTAATCCACATTTAAATTAGTCTTCAATGAATGCATGTACAGTATTTGTCTGCTAATCTTATTTCTGTTGACATTTGGCATATATGAGTAAACATTGGTATAATCACATTTTGAGATACCAAGTCATTATTTTGAGAAAGTTACACTGTTTCAACACATTGGTGGAAAATGGCTTCAATAGAATTAATTAAGAAAAAATATAATTGTTTCATTTTGTTTCTGAAAACATACATTTTAACGTAATGACGACATTTTTCAAAAGCACCTGTAATCTGATTACAATATGAATACCGGTAATGTAATATATTGTAAATCTGTTACTCGACAACCCAGTAACCCATTAGAGCAATGCACAGCCACCCAAACCTTGCCCTCTCCTTACGACTCTTCAAACACAAGAACAATGCTCTGAGGCGAAGTGCACAAGGCAAACACACCAGACCGACCTTTGCACTAACTGCACCTGAGAAGTGGCTGAATGTAGCCTAATGCTGGGGACTCACCTCCAGTCTTAATGTAGCCTAATGCTGGGGACTCACCTCCAGTCTTAATGTAGCCTAATGCTGGGGACTCACCTCCGCAGTTTAACAGGATTGCAACCATGTTTAGCACAACATGGAGAGGTCTCCTGTGCTCCATTGGACCGCAGCAGGTTCTATATCTGCAGACGCATGTTGTACATGAGCACCGGTCAGGCAGTTAACAGGACAGAGAGAAACAGGTCACGCGTTTGTTCCTTTGAACAACGCCGCTACTTAAGTCAACTGAAGCAAAAGGGTGCTCATGATAATAGGTCCCAAAGATAGTAAATAAAATAATATATCTCTCTCTCCTCTCTCTCGCTGTCTAGATGTTCTGCTGCTGATTAATCTGCCACAGACTGCACCTACTGTGTGGTGTGCAGCTCAGTAGCACATGATAAGGAGGGGAGGATCACGTGTTAGTGTTAAGCAGAAGCATCTTAACACTATTGATCCCTAGAGGACCCACAGGTGCTACAGCAGTACGACCCGTGAGATACAGACATTATAAATGGATAAGATAAAGACACCAATAAACACATTAATGGTTATAGACCAAATAGACAAGCTAGAACACCTTTGATGTTATGAAGCAAACTCCACATAGACCCATATTGCTTTGCAGTTTGATTTGTATTCTACATGAAAAATGAAGGCTCTCTTTGTTCTGCTTATTGAAACATTTTATTATAATGTATTATCATCATACTACTACTACTACTAATACAAAACTAATGTATTGTGCAGCAAATACAGTTTTTAATTTTTTATGGGTCATGGATTAGTCAATTGCTGGATGTATTTTAAACACAAAAAAAGGTATTTATTGTATAATTTACCAATAATCTCTCAGCAAGCCAGGCAGGCAGCTCCATGTGACCCCTCTCAGTCCAGTCCATACCCCCCCCCGTCACATTGCACTCTTCTCTACCCCCCCACCCCATCAGCCCACCATGGACCTCTTCCTGCCCCTCAGCCGCACCTCGTCCAGCTTGCGCAGGACCCCCGGGGCCCCCCGGGAGGCGTGGCCATAGGCAGCCAGTAGGGCGGTGAACAGCGGCTGGGTGTCGGGGTGCGTGGACAGGAAGGCCCTCTCCAGCACGTACAGGTCCACCGCCTTCTCCTCCGCCAGCGCCGAGCTGCCGCTCAGCCCAAAGTCGATGAGCACCAGCTGGGCCTTTCCAGCGCCCTGCCCCCGCTCCTGCCGCAGCAGAATGTTGGAGGTGGTCAGGTCGCCGTGGATGACGTCCTGGTCGTGCATGCGAGCCAGCACGCAGCCCAGGCTCTCCACCAGACGCTCCAGGGCCTGGTCCTTCTCTGAGTCCCGCTCAGCGCTCAGGCGGGCCGAGGCGATGTGGTCCTTCAGTGTGACGGATCCCACCATGTCCTCCAGGAAGATGGAGTGGGAGCTGTAGTCCACGAAGTACACCGCTGGCACCAGGATGCCTGCAGGTGGGAGAGCAGGTTATTATGGTGGGGGTGGTGGGGGGGGGCACTACCTCCTGGAGGGTTGTGACCTCATATTTCACTATACTTCTTTTTATTACTCCTTCTCATTTAGGGGCCTTACTATGAATGTGAAGGGCCTCTGACCATGTGACGTCACGTGTTGTAGTTACTATTGCGCATATGATTATCATCATCCTTTCCTTTTATTGAGTTACTACCCCTTTAAGATTAGTGCTGTGATGTGTATTGTGAGTAAGTGAGCCCAGTGAGTTGAAAAAACGAATAAACACATTGAAGAAACTTTAAAATTACTAAACAATGTATATCTGATTTAATTTGCTTTTATTTACAAAAGTTTTTGAAATCATTGCTGGCTTCCAGAAAGTTAATTTCGCGTCAGACTTATTGCTGACCGGTGTGGACCACTAACCATAGTTACATTTCCAATACGAGACAACGAGTGCAACTACAGTAGATGTAAGCTGTGTAAGAGTGCTATATCAGATATATATTTGATATATAATATATAATATATATCATAATAGTTGGCTACAGCTTACCCGGCACTTCGGCACTTGATGTGTGGTTTAACGAATGTGAGGCAATGGGAATGCAGGTAACTACATTCCCCTGCATTTAGTTAAAATGTATTATTTTAAGTAAATGCATGGGAATGTATAAATAATTTGAATGATTAACATGAACAGAAAACCACTGAGAGAAACATTAAAGCGAGGTTCTTGCCTGCCTTTCTGCAGCGCAGGACGGACCGCACCTCCTGCACAGTCCGCCGGTGTGTCAGCTTCTCGTCCAACGTCGGATGCCGGTACTTTTTCGGAAACCTCTCTTTCACGATTGTCGGCTTTCCGAGAAAGACTCCCCTGTAAACACGAGCTTCGGCTCCTTGTTTGACCAACTCTGCTTTGCTGAGGAACTCTCTCAGCGCCATGCACTTGTCGGGCTCCATGTTTATGTGCGTCTTCTTCTTTCCTTTGCGTAATATGCTACGGCTCCTTGAACGTTTTGAAAGTGCCGCCACCTTGTGGCATGATGCAGAACAACGTCATAATTCTGAGCGTCCGTAAACTATGCAAAATATAACATTAACATGTTATATTTTCCATAGTTTGTATTCCAAGAACGACGCTACTAGTGCTGGTATAATAGCATGTAGTTTGTAGTGATGAAGTGGGTTCGCGTTGCTAACCTATCCAGGATTCTTCCCTATCTCTATATTATTTAACGAAACATAATTTGCAATAGAGTTTGATTTAACGATCGGTTATTTAATTGACGGTTATTAGAACTGTAGCCTGTATATTAGTTATATGGTCTATGCACTAGGCCTAATTGTAATTCTACAATAAAATGTATAGGCCTATGTTATGCACTAGGCCTAATTGTAATTCTACAATAAAATGCCTATGTTCCATAAACAGTTACGTAATTATCTGATCAAATTAAACATTAGACTACTGGGCCGGTATTCACAAAGCATCTTAAGGCTAAAAGTAGATCCTAAATTGCCGATTTAGGAGAAACACCTAAAAATAATGGGCGTGTTGGTCCTACATTTAGGACTCCTACATTTTTGGTCTGAGAATATTTTACAAAGCATTTTATTGAACTATCTCCTAAATCTGTGAAACGTTAGGCGTCCTCTTGATTAGCCCTAAGTCACTAGGACCAACTCCTACATGGCTGCTGCAGTGTCAATGCTCCCCTCCAGCCCCTTTATGCTGGTGTCTGAGTGCCCAAGGACACTGTACACCACTGAGGCAGTAGGTGGTAGAGCCATGGATGCTGAGCCTTTGTATACGTTATGCTAAATATATTGAATGACCAAATATAACATTGTGGTTTAGTGCATTTCTAAATAATTGGGCGAACATCCTGCTACTTGTGGCACTGTTTGTTATTTGAATGCTGCCATCTCTGTCCGGGCCTGAGACTGCAAATACCACCAGATGTGATCACACTCATTGGTTGTTCTGATCAGACCGGTTATTGAACCCTCTGCCAGGTGAGCAGGACGTATGGGCAGGCAGAACAATGTGGAACAATAGCTACAAAGTTAAGCCACTCTCCTTACCATAGTATTCCTTGTTTATGTGTGATTTGTGTTGCATTTAACTGCAACATTTATATTTGCAGTTTAATGAATGCCTCATTTTTTCAAGTGCGTTGGAGTAGAGTATGTGTGGTATTATTTCTAATACTAATTCAGTGTTTATGTTATGACACCTTTTCAATAATACCCATTTTGAATGTGTAGTTTTTATTTAGTCTTTTTTGAAGTCATCAACACTAGCTTTCACTTGTTTATGCTACAAATTGCTCACCACATAATGGAAACAAATGTTAAGTTTTAATAATGAAAATGTGGTTGTATTGTTGTTTACAAAGGATTGTAGCTGCCAATGAAGCCAACTGCTATTTGTGACAGGCAAAGCTCATGAACTCACTGACTGACCCATCCCCTATCAGCCAATCATTCTTCATGAAACAAGACATCATCCATAGCAACAACAGGGTCAATCTCTTTCTCTTAGCGTAAGAGCACTCTAAATTCCTTAGTAAAAGTCGGCTTCAGCAGCTTTGTGAATAGAATTTAGGAGGTGACCTTTAGTTAGGAACTTTTAGTGAGATTTGGGAGTACTCTTAGCGGTAAGATAAAATGCTTTGTGAATACCGGCGCTGGTCTCTGTAAAGATAAGACCTACTGTATGCCACAAGCTTGTCAACAGGGGGCACCTTGAGCTCTGTGTAGCCTACATGTCCAGGGAAAGTTTCCTCCTCTGCAACTTGATCCACTCCTCTTGCCACGTAGTTCCAACTTCCTAGTGCAGAGCATATGCGTTTCCCCGATGCAAGAGGATCTCGTTCGCATCGCATCACCGTTTCACAACATGGTGAGTAAAGTTTCTCGCAATTATAGGCTATATTTAGATTATTAAGTGCGCTTATTTATGGGCCACTTAAGATGAAGGGACGTCTCTGCTCCTCAGACAACGTGAGAATTGCCCCAGTCCGATAAAGATGTAGCCTACTACGTGATATTTGATCTTAATTTAACTTAATTTGCGTTAAATTATAGGCCTATTCCTAATAGCTATAGGCGGTTGTTTATAAATTAAATAACGTGTATGTCACAGGGTAGCCTATCGCAGAATAATGTGGGTGTTTGAACCAGTTTGATGCTGACGCCAGCGGCTGTAAATAACTGGGGTCAAGCTAGCCGACGATTTTATTTGTCTGGTCAATTGAGCCGCTGAATTTTTGAATTTTAATTTTTGAATTTTGAATTCTCAAAAACAATATAGGCGCACTCTAAAAAATTCAGCGGCTCACTTGACCAGGCAACTAAAATTGGCAACTGGCTTGACCGCAGTTGGATACAACAGGTTAGTGTGATAATAAGTTGTGGCATGGACAGGAATTCCGACAAACAGTGATGTCGTATCCCATACAAAAATAACACGAAACACGCAGAAGAACTTTAGCGGGCCGGGGTTCAATTTAATAATAGAAAATCATTCACCTGAAATATGCTATAGGTTACCCTCCTTATCTTTGAACTAACACGACAACATGCACATGATTGTCTTAAACTAACATTGCCAGAAAAGGAATTGACGTCAAATAAGTGATTCACCCCATATAGGTATAAATCTAATGGAGCAGAGTGAAAAATAGTTCACTGCAAAAAGTTTAAGCTTATACTGTATATAGGCTTTAACTGTAAGGCAGTATGATTTACAATTTGCATCTAAGGAAATAAACATACAACTTGATCAGGTTCAGGCTTTGAAAGTGAGACCAAATATTCAACGTTGAGAGGATATGGGCCTTTTACGTGTGCAGGACTGCTTTATTCTATACATGAAACGTGACCGCAACAAAATCAATGAGGAAATGTATTGTAAATGAGGAAACAGGTCTGGTCTGGTCTGGTATAACGGGCTAGGCAGACTGGATGCCACAGGCATGTTCTATAACCCATGTTTCTCATATACAAGTCAAGTCTTCTTTGTCGTCATAATAATAATAATAATAATAATAATAATAATGTAGCACCTTCCATACAGAAGCTGCAGCTCGAAGTGCTTATAATTAAACTCATGTTGCCTCAGAGAACTGAAGGTTTGATCCCCGGGTTCCGACACCAAGATGCGTTTTGTTTGGTGCCCTGCTCAAGTGGTCCCACTCATAATATCACAACAGGGGGGTTTCCATGGGTACAGGTCAGCCTGTATGAGCCAACTCGGGACCCAAGCAAGACGAGCAGCGCAGCTGTTCCGGCATATCTGCTCTTTAATCTGCGTGTGTTGTTACAGAGGGTGTTACGGTGAAATGCCAGATGGTGTCTAGGAGATAACTGAAATGTGCATATTTGGACAAAGGACATAAACAATGGGTGAGTTGTTTCAAAAACGTATAGCATTCTAATTCTGAAGGTGTATTTTATTTTTAAACGTAGGATCTAATTTCTTCAGTTTAATGTAACGATTCATTGACAATATTGTGTTAAAAGCATTCATGTTAGGCAAAAAGCCAAAACATTAGAAACCAACAAAATGATTAATGTTACTTTAGTATTTGCTACAATCTAGTGGGAGCATGGTCTCTCATTAGCATATTTTGCACATCAAAGACCAAAGCCTAGATCTGAGGAACTCTCTCCACAGCTTAGGTCCTTTGTGGCTGAATCTAGCCTTTACACAAACATGGTTGTTTTGGTTTGAAACTCATCATGGAATTAAGTGAAACTGCAGTCTAGAGGGTGAGACAGTCAGGGTGTGTCTTTAACATGTGATGTGCTGGAGCGGAGACCAGTAACGGGTGGTGAGACAGGTGATGGTAACCTGCCACACTGATGAGATGTGCTCCTGGCCACCAGGGGGTGCTGTGCTGCTGCTGACCAGCCTGGTGTCCCTGCTGGGGGGCCTGCTGTTCGGCTACGAGCTGGCCGTCATCTCCGGCGCCCTGCCACAGCTCCGCGCGCTCTTCCGCCTGTCCTGTGTCCACCAGGAGGCGCTTGTGAGCGCCCTGCCAGCGGGCGCACTGCTGGCATCGCTGGGCGGCGGCCTGTTGATCGACCGGCAGGGACGCCGTCACTCTGTGCTCCTCAGCGCCGCCCTGGTGGCCGCCGGCAGCCTGGTGCCGCTGGCTGGCTCCTACTGGGTGCTGGTTGCGGGCCGGGTGGCGGGCGGCGTGGGTGTGTGCGTGTCCTCTATGTCCTGCTGCATCCTTGTGTCGGAGGCCGTAGCGCCGCACCGCCGCGGCCTCATGGTGGCGCTGTACGAGGTGGGCATCACCGCGGGCATCCTGGCCGCCTACGCCGCCAACTACTTCCTGTCGGCCGGCGGCGACGGCTGGAGGGCGATGTTCGCCCTGGCCGCACTGCCAGCCGTGGCGCAGATGGTTGCCGTGTGGTCGCTGCCTGCGCCCGTCGCCCCGGGAGACAACGAGCCGCCCGAGGGTCAGCTGATGGGCCCCATGGCCGAGGACGAGACACAGGAAGGCTCGGAAAGCCGCGCCACAACCCTGCACTGCAGCCAAGGTCCCTACAGGCAAGTATGGCCGCTCGGCAGCCATCTTAGTAAGATCAACAATTGGGGAACATTTGTTGTGTGATTTTTATGGCCGGTTTCACAGACATAGATTAAAGGTATAGTCCGCTTTTGCAAGCTAATTGTAAGATAATACATTTTATGTGAAACTCAACATATATCCTCTATATATTGTCTCTGGTACTTCTCCCATAGAGTTCTATTGAGGACTCTCTAAGGGGTCTGTCTCCTCTATATAATGTCTCTGGTGCTTCTCCCATAGAGTTCTATTGAGGACTCTCTAAGCGGTCTGTCTCCTCTATATAATGTCTCTGGTACTTCTCCCATAGAGTTCCATTGAGTCTCTCTAATGTCTCTGCTCCAGCATCCTGTACCTGCTGCGGTCCAGAGACAACATGAGGCAGCGGACGACCATCGGCCTGGGCCTGGTGATCTTCCAGCAGCTGACAGGCCAGCCCAACGTGCTCTTCTATGCCGCCACGGTCTTCCGCTCGCTGGGGCTGCAGAGCGACGCCTCTGCGCTGCTGGCGTCCGTGGGCCTCGGGGCGGTCAAGGTGCTCGCCACTGTGGTCGCCATGGCGCTGGCTGACCGGGCGGGCCGACGGCCCCTGCTGATCGGCGGCTGCGCCGTCATGGCGATGTGCTTGCTGGCGATCGGGCTCATGGGCGGGAGTTCGCCACTGAGCGGGGGCCCATGCGGTTTCGAGGACCTCGCTGCGAACGCGTCTTTCCCATCTAACGGGAGCCGGGGAAACCTCACGACCGCCGACGGGAGCCGGGGGCTCGTCGCAGACATCGCTCAGCAGCGGGCGGACGAAGCCTTCAGAAGCGCCGGCCTCCCAACTCCGGCGTCCCACACCACGACCGGTCACAGCTGGGTTATTCTGGCCTTTATGATGGGTGTCGTCAGCGCTTACTCTGTGGGGTTTGGACCAAGTCAGTTTGTACCAAAGGGACACACCTCGATTTCATAAAACAGCAAACCCATAGCCTGGTGTCTTCATTTTTAGGCTATTCCCAATCCCAATATTAGCCTGGAATCTCTATGCTCATTTGAAATTTCCAACAGCCGTCATAGACCAATTTGACCAAGTCTGGACGCAATAGAATATTTGGTGGTTTACAAAAATGCCTCTCTGGCTGTACAATCATAACAAACCCGTCCTGTATTAGATGATTGTCCCATCCAATCCCAGGACGGGTGTATATCTGAACAAGGAGGGCAGACAGATTTATCTGCTATGACAAATTAAACATGAGCTCACATATTCGTCTGGTTCCCATGCCAGCAACTTACAACCCCTACCGCATTGTTGACGTTTGAAACACCACCATGGTTCAGGTAGAGAACAGAAGCTCTCAGGGGTTAGCAGTGAAGAGGAGAGTCCTCTCGAGTTTCCAATGTGGGGAAGTTGGAGGCCAATTGACGGGTGTCCTTTCTAACAAAAACGATTCATCTTAAAACTTTAAATTATTACAAACCACAACAAATATTATCTAATACTAATTAATGCTGGTGCATATTTCAGTGACGTGGGTGATCCTCAGTGAGATATTTCCGGCTGCCTACAGAGGAAGGGCATTTGCCTTTACCAACTGCTTCAACTGGGCTGCCAACCTGCTCGTGACGTTTTCCTTCTTGAACGTCATTGGTGCGTAAGTTTTATCCCCGTCAATCTACAACTCCCATCTCTTATCAGCTGTTTTTGACTACATTTAAATCAGTGGCATGGAATTACAGGGTGGGTCAGTATAATGCATCGGTTACATTTTCTAACCTCATACGAACATTTGTAAAAACATCAAATTGACTTCAAATATACAAAGTTTAAATTTTGCCTTGAACAATTAAAACTTTTGAATTTTAAACTTTTTTTAAATTTTTTTTTTACTGATATTGTGTTTACTATTCATTCCATCTTGCCATAATTATGTGTTGTTAATAGGCTGTAGGTAAATATACTTTACTAACTCACCCTGCACTGGATAAGACTTTAGACTAAGAAAAAAAAAACAGCATCATTACACTTGGATAAGGTAACATTTGGTTTTTAGTTTAAGTAAATTGGCTCATTACTTGTTTTATTCACTAACAAACAAAATGGGCCCTCAAGCAAATAATCATTTATATTAGGTACTTGTGCAACGGGTCTCTTAAGTACGTTGTCTCTTCAAAAACACACAGATGTGATTGGGCTGTCGGGGACGTTTGTACTGTACGGGCTGATGGCAGCTGTCGCTGTGGTCTTCTTCTACTGTGTGCTACCAGAGACCAAGGGGAAGTCTCTAGAGCAAATAGACAGAGAGCTGCGTGCCAACAGGTACTGTGGCGGTGTACACCCACGTTTAACTAGTGTATGCACGCACGCACGCACGCACGCACGCACGCACCAGGGCCTTCTGACCTTTGGTTTTACATTGTTTGAGTGAGGAAGCTTTAAAAAGCAGTAATTCTGCCTGAACCTTTACCAGAGTATGTTACTGGATATAACTGACTAACTTAACCATGCATTATATTTAAAACATTCATAATTTTACTGTTTTTAATTGATAATTATAAACAGATCATAATTGATCTGTACCACACATTCGCCTTACAATAATGTAGCACACAGTGATTTGGGATGGTGAAGAAACACACGGCCCCCCCGACCAAACCAGTCCGACAACAGAACTGGAAAACGTTTCCAAGCTAGGCAGCGGGTCCAGACTGACACTGCCTCTCTCCGTAGGGTCCACACCGGCGAGGAGTGCTGTGGCTTCATCAGGAGGAGGACCGCCTCGCTGAAATACCAACCGCTGCAGTGTCAGCACGGTACGCCAGACTGAGGGGATGAGGATGACCCGGCGTGGAGAGATGGTCAGCACAGCTGACAGTACATAAACACTAAAACTCCTTGGACTTCTATACAATAGCAAGGGGGTTATTGTTGTACCTTTAGAAGGAATGCACTAACTACCCCCCACCCTTTTAAAAGACTATATTTGTGTTATTACAAAGACATCACATTACCATGCTGTGTGGTTGGTTACAGCCCTCAAACCTCACTGTGCGAGTACAGGAGGGTTGCACTTCCACTACAAAAGGAGTCCAGTTCCTCTTATTACAGTAACACCTGTCATGTGCCATACTTAACTGGCAAAGTTATTTGAAATGAATGTCTACAACAAAAGAATGCATGGCTGGGCAATGATCACACAACTAATGTAAGAGAGGAGCTGCAAATTGGGTATATGGTTTCTTTTAATAGGTCTATCCTGAAACCAAATGTAGGACTCAATGTACTTGTTTAAACTGCATAAAATGGTCTACACGTCATTTTCAACTAAGTGATCAGCACTGCTACACCACTTTATAACAGTATAAACTCATACGTTAACACTCAAGGATAAATGTACAAGGCAACTTTTAATCAACTTTGGGTCAAATTGTTTACAATGTGTTTTGTTTGCATTATAAATTGTTTGTCAGGACACAAGGCAATTAAGCCTATTGTCTTGTATATTGTGCTGTAATCAATTTTAAGACCACAGATGTGACAGCGGTGAAGTATTCAGTCATGTACCTGATAAATAAAACATGTTTATTTACACAAATGGTTCTCAAATAAGTCTTCTACATGAGGACATAAAAATATATACAGCGATGTCAGGACTTCTCCAGTTCCATTAGCTCAATGTATACATGTTTTGATTTGTCTGCATTCGCAGGTTGTAAACGAGACAACCATAACAAATGCACCTGTACAGCAAGGTCTATGAATTGCAAAGTTGGACTTCTGGCACTAAAACATTGGGAAAATTCAACCCGTGAAACTCAATTCAACCATTTCAAGCTCCATGCATCCTTATGCAATGAATAACATCACAGAACTTACCTGTGAAGGAATACAAAAGAAAAATATCTGGCCTCATCTCTCCAGCACACTTCAGTCAACTGTCATTCAATACGCTGTGGTCTCAGGGTCTCTGTGTTACATCTCTGCATGGACAGAGTTTGGTCAGTCTCTTCCCAAGCGGTACAGTAAACTTTGGTTAGGTCTTGAACCACCTCAAGTCGAGCAACTTGAAAAAGCAGCGTGCTCGAGAGACCACCGTGAGAGACCCCAGGGAGGCTGCCTCGTGTCTTTCAAGGGATCATGGTTCATCTTTAGCATTAAAGCATTAGCAACGGAGCAGGAAACCTCTGCCAACAGTCAAGAGCAGCTCTGCACAAGACATTTGAATGTGGAAAAGAAATCGTGGACAGGATGACCAAGACAGAAGTGCATATCAAAAGAAGACTGGTAAACTGGTTTGGTAGAAAGGCAAGACAAACTTTCCAACTGAAACGCGTTGAAAGTGTTGTTTTGAGTATTTTGCGTTAGGCTGTGTTCAAATACACCCAGAGCACAGGACAGCACCAAACACTTCCAACGACTGGCGAAATACCTTCTGGAAGGCATCAAGACTGGTGTAACTACGGAGATTGCTTAAGGGGTTCCCGCCAGGTCTGATTTCGTCACAGTTGCATTAGCAAACTACACACGACGTGCTCCGGCTGGGTCTGCGTGTGTCGGCCGTCAAGTACCTTCTGGAACAGTGTCTAGAGCTCATAATACAACCGAGCTGGGCATGACGCTCGCTCACGTAAAACACAAGCAGGCAGGCACGTCTGATCACCACAGCTTGTGGAACAGTAATAAAATGGCTGCATATTACGTCAGTTACCCAGTTAACATTCATTTCATGGGGGAGGGGGGGGGGGGTGGGGGGGTGTGTGTGAGCTCCTCCTTGCTGCCTCCTCCTCTGTGGGGGCGGGGTGGGGTGGTTCCATCACTGGGGGCCGGCGGGGGGGACGGGGGGCACCGCAGGGCCCAGGGCGGTGGTGGCGGCGGAGAGGACAGGCGAGCCTGACAGCGGGCCGAGAGCAATGGAGGCTGGCAGGGCAGAGATCCCTGAGAAGATGAGACACACTGATGGACCACCAGGGGGCAATGCACACCACACAACCTCACCAACGTCTAATGGTGTAGAGGCGCTGATGGACCACCAGAGGGCAGTGTAGGGCATTTTGTTTCAATGTTAGGAGGAGTCAGAAGATGTTTCACTGCACTAGTATGAACATGTGACTAGAGATCATCTGTAAATATTGATTTTACTGAAAGAGTACCTTCTGTCTGTGTGCCTGCACTCACCAGTTATCACGCCAGCCGTGCAAACAGCCGCACTGCCCCCCGCCAGGTTGGCAGTGCCCACCATGCGGTTCTGATCCTTCACAATGGGGACTGTGTGGAGAGAGAGCAGAGTTTCACACACTGGTGCAAGACTCCAGACCAAGTTGCTTCACCCCCGGTAACACTGGCGACAACAACTTCCCCGTTTACTGGACACAGCAGCACATGATTTGGTCGCACCGGCTTGTTTTGTTGCAGCTTGTTTGTTATTACCCTGGCATGCTGGTGAACATTGGTCCCAGTTTGAATAAAACGTCACCCGCCATGCCTACAATCTGGTGGCCTTGCAAGACCATCCTGACTGTTTCAGGCTGGCAAACCTAGTGTTGCCAATCAGTGTCGTACTGTTAGCTGCGCTCGTGGTTTAGGTGTGACAACGGCGACGTGAAAACAACTCAGTGGGTCCTACAGAGGTTAGCGTAGGTGATGCCATATAGTATCAGTTTTATTAAGAATGTATTAGAAGAGCAAAAGCCAATGGAGTCTCCCTTTGGCTCTCCCTCTCCACCAGCCTCCTCTATCTTCATTAAAGTGTTTGAAATATAGATAATATTGTGTGAATGAGAGAGAAGGCGCTTGTTTGTGTGAGTGCGTGCGTGAGTGTGGGAGAAAGAGAGAGAGAGTGTGTGCCTGTGGATGTGTGCGCATGAAAAGTGCACGTGTGTGTGCGCATGCGTGCACTCACAGAAGTATGGGTGCTCCATGGCCTCGTGGGCCGTCAGGCGGGCCTGATGGTCGTAGCGCAGGAGCTTGTCCAGGAAGTCCAGAGCCTCAGGGCTGACCAGGTGCTGGTTCTCACTGTGCACAAACCGCTCCCAGCGCTTACGGGAGTGTCTGTGGTGGAGGCAGGGGAGGTCTGGGTGGTTTACACACATACTAGATCTAATACAGGTGGATGTGCGTGACTAGTCGGTTAAAGGTATTCATTTTTTTGTAGTGAGTAGCGGCTCAGTCAGTCTCTCCTGCCTCAGCCTGCACACGAAACACACAAAACAATCTGTTGATGCTGCGAGTGGAGTTGGTAGCGCTTGATTTTCCAGGCCTTCTTGGTTCCTAGTAGCGATAGAGGTGGGACAATTCTAAACGTCGCAAACAATGTTGCCACAAGCTCCGCTCGCAGAAGACTACTTGGAGTTGAAATTTGCAGCGCAGCATCATGCATTATCCAAATGAAACAAACCTGGATTCACAACCTCTCTGCTTTCGATTTAACCTTACAGTACAACTGCATTTAATATAATTAAAAATCGGGCTTTCGGGTTTCGGACTGTTTATTCACATTTGTTAGTCTAAATAGCATTTTGCTAGGCTAAACTAGCTATGGTAAGCTAATGCTTTTCAGCACCGCCAATGCAGCATACAGATACCAGTAGTCATACAGAATCAATAAAAGTGAAGAGTTTCATATCGCTCTCGTCCCGCTGGCTGTGAATAACGGAGCTGTATTGGCACTCTGCCACTGTTGTGCCGTAGGCTGCTGTAACTGCTCATCTTCTAAAGCGGTAAATAAAGCGGTCGGATTCGTTTTTTTTTAAATGAGAAAGGGAAAGCTAAAACGTGATTTCCACCTACTGAGACAAAACAGGAGGTAGGGAGAGAACTGCAACATGTGCACACGCTGACAATGTTAAGGCTGATTGTGATCAATTTGGACGGTTTTCTGAGTGTTTTGGTATTTTTAGACTAATCGACTAGTTTAAAATATTGTTTAACAGATGGCGAAATTAGTCGTTAGGAACATCACTAGTTTAAACACAGTAGACCCAATACATGTGGTTTACACACACACTAGACTGAATACATGTGGTTTAAACACACAGTAGACCCAGTACATGTGGTTTAAACACACAGTAGACCCAGTACATGTGGTTTACACACATAGTAGACTGAATACATTTGGTTTAAACACATTCTAGACCTAATTACATGTGGTTTAAATACACGGTAGACCTAATACATGTGGTTTAAACACACGGTAGACCCAATACATGTGGTTTAAACACACGGTAGACCCAGTACATGTGGTTTAAACACACAGTAGACCCAGTACATGTGGTTTACACACATAGTAGACTGAATACAT
>JAODLL010078015.1:2917-15937 GCA_026546735.1 Forbesichthys agassizii | reverse complement strand
GTGTGTTTTTGTGTGTGTGTGTGTGTGTGTGTGTGTGTGTGTGTGTGTGTGTGTGTGTGTGTGTGTGTGTGTGTGTGATAGATGGCATTAATGAAACTTGGGACTAATGAGATCCAGTGTCCCACTAATAACAATATCCAGGGGAAACATAGCCATGGATTATATTTTGTTAGCATAACTGAATTGCCGCCTGTTTCCCCCCCTGTGTTGCCGCGCAGTGCTGACGGGATGTACGAGGTGTCCTTCTATTCAAACGCGGTGGTCTCCTACGACGGCAGCATCTTCTGGCTACCGCCGGCCATCTACAAGTCAGCCTGCAAGATCGAGGTGAAACACTTCCCGTTCGACCAGCAGAACTGCACGCTGCGCTTCCGCTCGTGGACCTACGACCGCACCGAGATCGACCTGGTGCTGCGCGCCGACGTCGCCAGCATGGACGACTTCACGCCCAGCGGCGAATGGGACATCATCGCGCTGCCGGGCCGCCGCAACGAGAACCCGGCAGACCCCACCTACGTGGACATCACCTACGACTTCATCATCCGGAGGAAGCCGCTGTTCTACACCATCAACCTTATCATCCCGTGCGTGCTCATCACCTCGCTGGCCATCCTGGTGTTCTACCTGCCGTCGGACTGCGGCGAGAAGATGACGCTGTGCATCTCCGTGCTGCTGGCGCTCACCGTCTTCCTGCTGCTGATCTCCAAGATCGTGCCGCCCACGTCGCTGGACGTGCCTCTGGTGGGCAAGTACCTGATGTTCACCATGGTGCTGGTGACCTTCTCCATCGTCACCAGCGTGTGCGTGCTGAACGTGCATCACCGCTCTCCCACCACGCACACCATGCCGCCCTGGGTCAAGCTGGTCTTCCTCAACAAGCTGCCCGCCTTGCTCTTCATGCGGCAGCCCCGGAACAGCTGCGAGCGCCAGCGGCTCCGCCAGCGGAGGAGGGCCCAGGAGGGCCGTGGAGGAGGAGGAGGGGAGGTCGGGGGCCTGGTGGTGGGGCTGGGTCTGGCTGGGGCCCGGGGAAGCTCCGCGGGCGTGTTCGGCAAGGAGAACAGCGAGCCCTGCACCTGCTACGTTAACCGCGCGTCCGTCAAGCAGTTCGGAGGGGAGCTGGGGGGTCCGGGGGTAGCAGGAGGCGGGTCCACGGACGGCCTGAACGGGCTGAGGGAGGGCCGCGGGGAGGGGGGCTCCGGGAACCCGCCCCGGGGAGGGAAGCCCCCGACGGGCAGCCCTGCGCTCACCCAGGCCCTTCTGGGACAGGCGTGTCCCGGCTTCGAGGAGGCGGTGGACGGGGTTCGCTTCATCGCCAACCACATGAAAAGCGAGGACGAGGACCAGAGCGTGAGTATTGTCCACCAGTTTTACACTGCTGCACTGTAACGGGTTTGGGAGGGGGGGGTCACCATCCCTTAAGCCCCAGACACACTGCAAGGGATCCGCTCGTCGCCCATTGCTTTGTAGCTGACCTCTTGCTGGTCTCTTGTCAACATTCCAGGCTTTGGTTGCCTAGGTATGCCTCTTGTATATATTTCCCACCCGAAATGTTTAAGTCTGTCACTCAAAGATATCGTTAGCTCCTATTGGTAGTCCCTACAATTGCGTTGCCTGAAGTTACAATTAGTTTAACTCGGTAGCCACCGTTATTATATTATATATCGCCAACCGTTATTTTGTCGTAGTTTCTCTGAATCTCATTGACGTTCCAATGTCTCTGTCGTTACATCTTTAACCTTCTCCCATTTCTTCCATAGTTGTTCTTCTGTGGTGGTGGTCATTGCCTGTCCGTGAGGTCAAGGTTCAGGGGTTTTGTGCCGCCTCCTTTGAAGCCCTTAACGTTTTATCTATCTCCTTTTGAGCTGAGCAGTGATTCATCCATGAATCAGCCGCATCCAGTCTTACTGGTTTCCTCTTTCCCTTTATGGATCTCTTTAGAAATGAGATCATTTGTAGTCATGGAGTGCAGAGTGAGTATTGTACAGTATGTGTACAATAGGGTTAAAACACGGGTGCACTTCACAGCATGCAGGGCACATAACATGTTGTTAACATGCTGTTGCAAACGCTACGTTACAAAATAAAGTAGTAGACTGTAACATTGAAAAACGGTAAAAGAAAAATAGTATATATCTATATACAGTATATATATATATATACTGTATATATAGTGGGATAAGCACAGAGCACAGCTGGCCCTACATGGCTCCTACATGGCTCTGGAGGCAGGGGAGGAGACATACATGAGGCATCTTAGGGAATGCGTCGTGTCCCCTTGAATGTCAGGGATCCACTTTAATTGTGTCCCCTCATCCCCCTCCATAGCTCCAGTGGCCGTTGCCATGCCAACCACTGCTTGGCACAGCCAGACGCCCCTCCCCCTCTTGTGCCTGCTCTATTTTTCTCTCGCTCTCGTACGTCATCGCTCTCTCTCTCTCTCTCTCTCTCTCTCTCTCTCTCTCTCTCTATCTCTCTCTCTCTCTCTCTTGCTCGCTCTCTTTTGTCTGTCATTCTCTTCCTTGACATGCAGACCTCGTCAGAGCTGTGCGGCGGAATGTGTCTCCACTCCCATTAACCGTTAACCTCCATTAACCTGCCACTCACCTAACGGCAGGGGGAATAACACCGAAAGAGGAGGGAGGGGGGGTGGGGGGAGGGGGGGGAGGAGAGAGGGAGAGAGAGAGAGATTGGGGGGGAGGAGAGAGAGATGAGGGGAGGGGGAGGATGGGAGAGAGAGAGAGAGAGAGAGAGAGAGATGGGGGGAGGGGGAGAATGGGAGAAAAGAGAGAGAGGGGGGGAAGGAGACAGAGATGCATATTAACTCTGCTTCCCACTCCACAGGTGAGCGAGGACTGGAAGTATGTTGCCATGGTGATCGACCGGCTGTTTCTGTGGATCTTCGTGTTTGTGTGCGTTTTTGGAACAGTGGGCATGTTCCTGCAGCCGCTCTTCCAAAACTACACGGCCAAGACCATCACCCACACGCCAGGCTGACCAATCACTGGGCCCCCCATCACGCTGACAGACGGCTCCCCCACCCAATCAGCACAGCGGTCATTGGTTGGTCGGGGCAGGGCATCTGGGTTTTACTATGTCTGTTGAACTGATCCTGGAACCGGGCAGCAACCACACCCATTACCTTTGTAGTAACATTTTTGCAAAGAAATGTTTGTCTTGTATGGAGATGATGGAATACGCCATCGCATTAATCGCTGCGATCGTTTCCAGACGATCAATAGACTAACCTTCCCCTATCTGGTGGATTGGTCCAAGTATCCCGTAGTCCTCAATCCTGTCAGGGAGCGAGGATGCCATCCAATCAACACTCTCCATCTCCTCAGAGTTCCTGTTTGATACATACCACGTCATGTCCCACCTATAACTGCTATAGAAACGTTACCTACTAAACCTTTGACTGGCATCAGTAGCAGCTATGCAGGAGGGGAAGGCAAATTAATATTATGGTTGTTATGTTTGCGTTGTTTGATTCTCCAATCCCAATCTCTTTACTTTAGTTTAGTGGCTTATCACAGCATAGACATGAATATATATTATTAGGGGTTATCAGTGTGTTAGCTGGTGAGGTCTGTTGAGATATACAGATACCATGATCTGTTATACAAGTCTACAGATTATAAAAGAATGTGATATAAAATGTACACAACCGGTAACACGCACACGCGCGCGCACACACACACACACACTAACACACTAACACAAGTGACGTTGCAAGGGATTACCATAAAAAAAAGAACAACATTATTATTGTGTTTTTATATTAGCACATTATTATTGTTATTATATTGACACATTACACTACATTATTAGATGAGAGTTGAGAGGGTCCTGGTATAGGTTTTGCATGAGCAGAAACATTTATTTAATCAGTACGGCAACAGCCTGCTTCACTCGAAACAAAGTTGCTTTCGGACTAAGACCGGCAACGTGACCTCTGACCCCTTTATGGTGGACAGCGTGCGGGGTCCCCGACATCCTCAGGCCCGAGGCAAGGACAAATGTCAGCATCCGAAATAGAAACACGCCAGTCATACAGTATGCTAGAGGGATTTCCAGTGCAAATAAAGTGTGTGTTAATACTGTATCGGCACAAATGTACAGTTTGTTGTCATTGCTGTCACGTGACCCCACCCATTCTCACCTGCCCCCCTCTCTTCCTCTCTCTCATCTTCTTTTCCGCCTCCTCCGCTCCTCACCTCTGCACTTATTCTTCCCGTGTAACAATGTGTAATGTCGCATTGTAAGTGCACAGAGCGTTTATTGTGATTAACTGTCATTAACTGTAATTAGATGAGTGTTTATGTGCGTTTATGTGCGCACGTGTATGTGTGTGTGTGTGTGTGCTTATATGTGGCTCAACAAATCTGTCAGATAGCCATGTTCAGGCAAACCGCAGTGTCTTCCCAGGTGTCTCTGCTCATCTTTTCTTTGCTACTTCTATTCTTCCCTTCTATTTTGAGAAAATCCCATTCTGACTCATTCCAACTATCTATATTACTAAGATAATAACCCCGTGTAACTGCAGATCATCTAGTCCTCAATGACCCTATATAATTAGCATTTCATCTTCTTCTTAAGACATTTTCCTCTTACATCTGGAATATCCTCAATCCAAATCCTAAAGCCACAGTGAGAAGAAATAAACAGAATGTAGTGAGAGAGGATGACCAACAGACCATAAGCAGGAATTACCAGAAGCATGAATTGACTGATTCCAAGCCCCGCCCCCCTTTCACCTGTCCTCCAATAACAGTTGAGCATTTTTTGAATCCGACAGAAACTCAGTCAACTGTCTGTTTTCCTGTAATAGCTTTCTATGCTGTTCTGTCTAACCTAGTTACAGTAACAAGGTTGGACTAGTTAAAGGAGCGGGGCTTGGGATTGGTCAATTGGGAAATACATCACAATAAGGACTACATGCAGTACATGGTAGCTAGCTGAAGAACAACAAGAATGTTTTCTCTCTCTCTCTTTCTCAGTCTCTCTGTCTCTCTCTGTCTCTCTCCCTGCTCTGGGACATGGGCAGATGGAGCTCTGTCGAGTGTCAAAGCCTAACATAGATCTCGCAAAACTGTCGCCCGACAGCCTCTCTTAATTTACCCTGCGGACATGCTTCCTCTCTCCTGCTGTCAGTCATCCTGCACCTCTCAGATCTGCTCCTGTGCACAACCTGACCAGTCCAATAAAGGTCATAGGGCAAAGATTAAGCAATGTCTCTTGTGTGAGGTCTGTATTTTTCCCGAAAGCAAGCATGCAGGTACGCACAGGGGTCACACACAGTACTTTGTAGTCTATGAATTAGTGGGTAGTTGCCAAGCTTAGTATTGTTAATCTTGCACCACAGGATAGAGGTGAAGAAAGAGATGTTTCCTGTCTTTCTAATAGTAATGCCGCTTAACTTCCTTTGAACACACACACTCATGGGTCTTTCCCTCTAGGAAGCGAGGCTTTGGCATGATCATTGTCATGTAGTGTTACCAGGACCATGGCAGTTTCCTGCTATTCTTCTGTGGAAAGTCAGACGTGCTTGTACCTGACGTGCGTACCTGTTCAGTCCCTACTGGCACAGTGGTATAACAGCACCACTACGAAACCATACATATTAGCGTTAATCGATAGGTTTAATGATCGCTAGCTAGATTTAACTAGAGTTAATTAACTAGATTAACTAGTATGGATGAAACCTATCAACAACAGATAATCATCATAAATAATCAAATAATCAACATTAGATACATTTAGTTTGGTCATAGAGCTGCTTACTGCCACCTGGTGGCAGAGTTGAGGTTTGCATTTGTAATACACTACTATTTGATTACATAGTTTATTCTTCCCCGTAGGAACACAGTGAACAGAACGAGTTTACAAAATGAATGAAAAGACAGAGACATACGTAACAACAGTCAATATCGACTTTAACTCTCCAATATTTTCACTTTGCAGTACAGTATATTGTATGGGATTAATGGCATGTTACACACAAATACAAACATACACAACACGTATATTAACAAGTGACCTCTTGCCACGTGTGAATGTGTGTGTGTATGTGTGTATTCATGTAAAACGTCCATAACAGGGTGGAGCACTGGATGGCATCCGTAGGCACCCAATCCCGTCTCAGCCTCTTTCCTCCCTGGTGTATGCATGCATTATGTTGTGTGTGCGTGTGTATGTGCGTGCGTGCGTGTGTGTGCTTGTGTTCATTTCTTGGCTTTCTTCTCCTGCTTTTCATTGTACTCCAGGAAGAAGTCGTTGCAGGCGACGGTCAAAGCCCCCACCAGGATGACGAACTCTGTGAAGTCTACCTCTCCATCGTTGTTGGAGTCCAGGTCTCCCATCACCTTGTCCACAGCCTCCTTGTCCTGGGCGTTCTGTTTGCGCACGCACGCACGCACACACACACACACACACACACAGGAGGGAAATAAGAAATATTAACATTTTAACTGTTTAAGGTGTTTTTCCTACATACTGTATGTGTGTACTGTTATTTGTGACTCTTTCTTTCATCATACTTTCCTCCTGTGTTTGTGTGTGCGTGCGTGCCTGCGCATGTGTGTATACAGTATACATGTGTGTATTTTATGTGGACTTCTTGTCTGAAATCTTGTCTTTGCATATCGGCAAGTGCTTGGCATATGTAAATAGTCATCCTTGACTTCATGTTTCCAAGTGCGTGCGCGTGCATGCGTGTGTATGTGCGTGCTCCTCACCCCCAGGTATGTGCCTAGCTCCGTGGTGAGCATCTCCTTCAACTCGGCCCGGCTCAGCGTGTACTTGTCCCCCTCGTTGCCAGAGTACTTGTGGAAGGTCTGGATCATCAGCTGCATGGCACTCTCCAGAGTGGAGGCGTTCTCCGAATTGAGCATGGACATTCTGCTGATGGAGGGGGGCACAGATTTATGTCACAGCCTGGATATAGAGCAGGATCTGAGACCTTGTGCTCATCTCTCTCTTTCTCCCCCCCTCTTTCTATCTTTCTATCCCACTCTCTCTTTCCCTCTCTCTTTTTCCTCCCTCCACCTCTCTTTGTTACACTCTCTCTCCCTCTTCATCTATCCATCAGTAGTCTATATAGAATGAGCTAAATTAAATTGAGACATACGGGCATGCGAGTGCATTTTCTATTGCCTGATCAATCTGGAAGTGGGACATCCTGTATGATGTTGAGTCTATGGAATCCCACCCACCCCCCTCTCCTTCCCATAAACCCAAGGGTCACCAAGTGGCTTACACTAATAAGACCTTTTCACACATGCGCGCGCACACACACACAGGCACGCATATATCTGATGTTGGCTGCAGAGAGAAGGCCCACTGTGTAAGACAGGTGCAATTGAGCAGCGGACATGTGAGCTATTAGCCGATAAAGGTGAAACTCTAAACTGGTCAAACCGCCCCTGTAGAGGCAACTGGGATGTGCTGAGGCGGGGGAACATGATCTCCGTATCCACCTGAACTTCACCGGATGCCGGGAAACACCGGAGACATTTGTATCTGCCTTTCACCTAATGTTCACCAATGCCAAACACCAACAGTCTGTCCTGGCTGTCTGTCACTCATTCACTCACTCACAAATGCACGCGCACGCACACACACAGTAGCACTACAAGCATTAGAATCATCTGACAATAATGTCTTGCCCAAATGCAGAATGTCCACACTGTGCAAACACACATAAGCAATCCCTTGCCAATACTCACAAATGCACAAGTGAATTGAAAATATCACAACTGACTGTAGGCTCAAAGTGGGGATAGAAGGAGGTTTTAGTTCCCCAGTTCAAACTATCATCACTGTGACCACCATGGTGGCTCATCTTACCTGAGAGGTGGTTGGGCGAAGGCCGGACGGTCTGTTGGTGAGAGACAGAAGCAAACAGAAGACTGGTGGAGGGAATGAGGATGACAGCGTCTTAAATACATCCCTCCCTCCACCCATCCCTCCTCTCTCCTCCTCCTCCTCCCCCTCATCCTTCCACCTGTCACCGGCATCCCCCTGTTCTAGTCCTCTTTTTCCTTCTTCTCTGCTTACACCTGTCACTCATTAACAAATCTGTTTACATTAAAAGCATGTTACTGTAACTACAGCATGGCATTTAGTGAATTGCTTTAGCCCTAGCTTGACCACAATCCACGCCCTGCTGATTGTTTACAGACACACTGTAAAATGTCAACTTGCCGTAAATTAAAATTTTAGTTTGACCTCTGTAACACAACAAGGATGGATTACAGATTAGATATATTTATAGGTTGCCATTTGAGACAAGAGAATTTCCCAGAAATTCAGCTAAGAACTGGGTTAGAAAAACACTTATGCTACACCTGGCGTACTGTATGTGACAAGAGCAGAATAACTTTTCTTTTACTACGCATTACAAAAAGGAGCGGAAGGATGTTTTATCGTATAGAGTAAATCTATCCATGGACACAGGGACAAGACCGGGTCCATTTAAGATAATGGGCGCATGTGAGCATGTTAGAAGCAATGATGGAAGCGATGATCATGCTTAATGGGGTTTAGCCCTGGTCAATGGAGGCACCATGTTGGAAAACCCTCATACAAAGAGAAGCTATGGCTGGAAAAACACACACACACACAAGAAAAGAAAAAGAAATGATGATGATGATGATGAAATGCACACGATATAAATGATTGCTTGTAAAGTTTTTATTGAATGGTCACTATAAAAAAATGATATGTTACTCTAACATGGTTGTTTTTGTTAAAACATTAGGTCGTAAAAGTACTTGGATCAATGGAATATGTTAGGAAGTTACAGTATACACTTGAATGTGTCACACCGGTAAAAGCCTTCCCTTATTTATGGTTGTTTGAAGCAGAGTAGTGTTACAAAAATAATGACAGAATATTGTGTGTAGCAAACTGTAGCTTACGTCAGTGGGAAGTGTACACATTAGTGTTTGGTTTCAATAGACTCATCTTCAGTGACTGCTGGTGACCATCTCAGGCCCTGACACTAATACATTTAGCAGCTATTGCTGGCAGGTGTCGTTGCATTGGTAGGTGTGACCTGGAAATCACCACATTATTTTATAACCATCAAATATTTACTGATGGGTCAAACAACAATGCATTGTAAAGAGGAAAAATGCAGTTCTTTCACTAGAAATTACAATAAACATTCTAAATTTGTTTATTTTAAAACATATTTAGGCAACATACTTTTTAAGACAACTAGTTAAAATTATGGATGGCAGGATGCTATTTATTTTGTCCCGATACTGATACCGATTACTGCAAGTCCGATACAGAGTACCAATCCGATTCCAGAGTGAGATAAAGTGTATTCATCACTGTGACTGAGGAAGCGACTTGGACTCATGTTTTGTGTAACGGCACAATCAGGCTTGAACATTGCTTTCCTAACTCTGTAAAACATAATGTATGGGTTATATATGAATATAAGGACATACTACATGTTGCATTAGTTTAAGTGGTTTGGTTAAGTTGCAAAGTTAATGACAGCCACTCTCTTTAAGACTTAGATGCATTTAAGAAAACTACTCCTGATAGTGTGGTCTAGGAAGGTTAGACATCGCTGATGCTTGACAGTAGACCTATACGTGTAAATTAATTTAATTGGATTAGCCGAATATCTGTTATAACTGTCCAATGGATTTCCAATCTCAGTATCGTATCGGTGCCATCCCTAGTTACATTTTTTTTTTTTTTCACTGAGAGAGCTGTGCCAATGTGTCAACTGGCATATCTATCTATGGAGAAATGGGGAATAAGAAAGAATGGTTATTATGGAATGAAAATGGAGGAATAATTTAGATTAAACATAAACTGGGATTACCAGAAACTAGGATTCCAACACTATCCTGGTGATAAAACTATGTTATCTCGTGTAAATAAACTTGTTGTTAACATATACATTTATATGTTTGCATTAGACATGTACGCTGCAATTATAGAATATATGATGATGATAACAATACATTTAATTGAGGACACCTATCAAGACACTCAAGGACATTTTTACAAAGACACATCATTTTAAACATTTGACTAAAACAGGAGCATACATAGAAATATAAGATACAAAAAAAACTGTAAAGTAAAGGAGAGTGAGTAGAGATTTCATATAAAAATGGGTTTAGGGTTAGTGCATGGTCAGATATGGGGAGGTTAGTAATATTAGCAGGGGAACATTACTATACAATACAATCAAACCCAGTGTAAGGGAGTTGGTTCTCCTGGCTATTAGCCTGTCCGACCCCGCCCCCTCGTCCAGTGGTGCATGACCGAAAGATGTAAACAAGGCCAGCTGAGTTTGCTGTTGTTTTGATGATGATGGTCTTAACAGTACATCTGAAACTTGGAGAGAAAAAACATGGACACAACCCAGCAAATGATTGCATTCCAGACGAATCTACATGGCCAGTGTGTGATCCTTTCAGCACACTATAACCTGGAAAAGCTTTTGTATTGGACACATTGTGTCGGCTGAGGACAATAAATACAGCACAAGAGCAGAGAGAAAGGGCATTGGCCTCAGGTACTCTGAAGAAATAGAGAGAGAGGCAGGCTTCTGAGGTAAACACAATGGAAGCGCTGATCTCTGACGGTGGTCATCTGATCCTGTGGAGCCAGCGGGACCTTAGAGGTTCAGATTACTGGTTGCTTTCCGTCTGTTGCTGACAGTGTAGTGCATTGTGTAGCACACACACACTGTGTTCTACTGTCAATTACAAAATGGCAACATGTTAGCTGCACATGCCTACATAGATGTATACATATTGCATGTATGCAGGTGTACAAACTTACACTACATCCAGGACAAGGCCTTTATAGGCCAGGAAAGATAGCTCAAAAAAGGGCCAAACTTTTAAGTATCTGCAACAGAATTTCTTTTCTTCACTATTTATATTGTTTAGAATGAAGTTTAACATACTAAAAGTCTACAAAAATGACATGATGGGAAATATTGAAAATAGAACATCTCATTATTTATGTAAATAATTAAGATTCAATAAGCAATAAGCCAATGGGCCTAATTCTATCAATATGGCATTTTGTGGGATGAATGTACACCACAAAATAATACTTTTTTTTGTATTGTGACAATTATTGATTGTGTAATAATCTATGCTAATTGCTAAATTACTGTGTACTAATAAGCATATATGGACTACCGGATGTACTGCAGTCATTTTAGTCCAGAGCAGCTTTTTATTTTACTGTGATTATTAACTAACTAGGCAATAATAGCAAAAGTTATTAATAAAAGTAAAAGCTCTTTCAAAATAACATAATTTAGACTTCTTGTTGTTCTTATTTATTTTGAGTGACGCTATGCTTGCCAAGAACATTATCATGAAACTATTTATTTATTTACTGTTTGATATTGTAATAGTATTGGCCAACAGGCTGCGGGCCACATGATTAACCCTTGTATTGATCTATAAGGCAACAGAGGAACGTGAAATGCCACAACAAAGATCAAGGTTTCACTTGTTTTTGCATAAATTAATGCAAATTACATAAATGTCACAATATAAAAAGGTTTTGTTTTAAGGTGTACCTTCATCCCACAAAATGTAATTTTGATAGGTTGAGCACAATATTTTGGTTTATTGGCCTGAATCTTATTTGTTGATATAAGAATTTGCATGTGCCATTTTAAATATGTCCCATCAGTTGATTGACCTTTAGAATGTTCAACTACAAAACTATACTTGCACTGTGGGAAAGAAAAATTAGGAGCAGATACTTTAACCATTTTAGCTATTTTTCTTGGACTATTACCATTGGTACATTAAAGTGACGTGCTTTTGTCTTCTGCTTTTAAATGTTAGTGGATCTTTGCATTTGAGCTAGGGCCTTTGAAATTATACCTGTACCAAGAAGAGTGTAATGAGCTAATGCGCTAATTGGACTGACTCCAGAATAACAATTAAAAGACAAATGTACATCAGACAAAGGTTAAAATATCTACTGACGGCTTTTACTTAAACGTTTGTGATGCTCTTGTTTGTCCAACCGCAGCGTGGCAAGCTGTTCCAGAAAGTAGTATAGTGACGGCCACTAAAGTGATGTTGCAGTAACCTGAGAACCTTGTAAATCTCCCATCTGACACAGATGTCACAGCTCGATGCCCAAGCCTACATGAACATCCAGGACCAGTACCAATAAGGATTTCTGTTGCATTAGCCTAATTAATGGCTGCACTGCAACAGAACACACCCTCACACCGGCACCAGAGCTAAGGATTATGTTTCATACAGTATACCTTCCTGCAAAGCCAGCACACAAGAATGCACACAAACGCACGCACGTGCGCACACACACACAAACCATCTATCATCGTGGTTTTGTTCATTAATGTTTAAGGAAACTGGTTTCATAGCACCTTCTCTACATGATTAGCAACAGCACAGCAGCTAACGGCTGCGTTTGTGTCTAAGTGTCTGTGTAAGCGTACCTGTCTATAGTGTATGCGTGCCTGTCCAGGCAGGCCACAAATCTAAATAACTGACAATGTCCATTAAATTCCTCTGCGTTTGACTCATCTCAACCACTAAGGAGAAGTCAAGGCAGATACAGTATGTAGACCTGCAAACCCCAGTTAGGTCAGGACCACGTTTAGTCTAAATACAGTTATATTTGGCAGTATGGCTCTGTTCTGGGAGCTCCCTGCCCTAACATGTGCATACATGGGAAGCCATAAGGCAGGGGCAGAGCAGCAAAAGACCCCAATGAATATTGTACATGTACGGTACTCCTGCAGACCTGCCAACAAAACTGGCTTACGGTACTGTTTCTCAAACTTTTTGACCCACAGCTCTAAATAAACATTCCTATGCAACACATGCATGTACATACAGTATATATATATATATATATATATATATATATATATATATATATATAAAATATTAATGTATACTAGCCTGATATAGAGTATATATATAATATCTTAATTTATACTATCTTGATATACAGTATATATATAATATCTTAATGTATAAT